>MQUG01003450.1:0-45013 GCA_007213375.1 Steinernema feltiae
TTTCGTTTATCCGCGAAGGTTTGCCGCACAATGCAACAAAGGGAGAACGTGCTGTTTGAAAACGTGCCCGAGATGCCACAGGTTCACCGGTGAATCGATCAACGCAGCCGAAATGACGAGAAAGAAGTCAAGAGACAAATGTGTTTCGGCGCTGTTTTGTGTCAGTTTAGAGTGATTTCAACAGGACGACGAGCAATCAACGGAGAAAAGAGCTTATCTGACGTTCTTATCAGCGAGTGGTCAGCCACTAATTGCTTTGACCTTTTGCTCAGTGGCGTTGGCTGGCACCAAAATGGGGGTTGAAGGAAGGCCGGTTTATAGTGCCGTTCTAAAGAGGTAATCAGTAGACCGATTTAAACCCCTCAAAAGAGGATTCAATCGGCGAAGACCCTTGAAGGGGCAATGGACAGAACCCTTAGTGTCCTGTGTCCTGTGTCAACCTCTTTGCGTTGTTTTCGCTGTCCAATAAACAAATCTCTTATGCTCTTAGACTCTTGAAACAAGCGATCAATGCTCAAAGATCTGGTGAATTTATTTTGAGCAAAATTTGCTGATTCACGCCTTCCTGATTTCATAATGGATCGAATCAAACACCACCGCGCCCGTGCTAAACAGAAACATGCAGCGTGTTGCGTCAGAACGAGGAACGATGTAAACACAAAGACGAAGGAAAAAACACAAACATAATGGTCTGAAACAGTGAGCTACCCTCATCTGCATATCTGCTTCTTTCTTATGGAACAAGCGACCAATGCTCAAAGACGTGGTGAATCTGTTTTCCCATTTGAAAGGCATGATTCAGCTTGTTTCGACCCTGATAGATCGAATCGAACAGCACCAAAAGAAAGCATGCGAAATTTGACATTAGAATTCGCGCTGGACAAGCCTGGCGTTCGAAATGTCATTTTTAAGAGATTCATGAGCTTGTTCCAACCAACTCATAAACGAAAACCTTCGCGTTTACAGTCCTGAGCACAAATATGCATTTGTGGGTTTGCTAGCGCCAATTTGCGACAAAAACCCCTTTCCGGTGGGTTTATGGTTATCAATTGTGGTTTAGAGCGCCCGATCTGAATATTTTACGATCGCAAACATCGAAACTTTCCATGCGCTTGCAAATACATTCTTGCACGCAGGAAGAGAGTCAAAGTGCGAAAGTCAAAGACAAAGCGCTGCTAATCCGTTTACATCGATTAACAGTTGATTTGTGGATGTGCGAAAACACGAGTTAAGACGATTGGCATGCAAAACGAGATAGTTTTGTTTGGTTGTAGCGTTCTTTGGGATAACGCGCAAGCCGCTGAAACACAAATCTCGACTAAAAAGCCAGAAATCAATATCTTTGAGAAATCTATTGCGTCCTCCGTTGAGCGACGTCTTCTCGAACGACCTAAAAATGACAACGGTCAAACACACGAGCGTTTATTGCGACCACTCAGGCCGAACACAAAATAAACACTGATCAGACATCAACAGTAATCGGCATCATGGTTGGCGCGACAGGATGTCTAGCTTCTGGTAGACGGTTGGGCTCGGCTCCAACAAATCTCTTTGAGTGGCTGACGTTGTCTTATGGTTGTCTCCAAGGCGGTTGTCGACAATGTGGTTGCAACTGGTAATGTAGCGCTGCGGTGGGTTGGCGTTGGACCTGGCTTATCAACGTAGATTTTGAGGTTACGGCGGTGTAGACCTGGTTGTTTTTGGGTTACGGTCACGACAACTGGTCGTTTTGTTTGAATTTACCAGAAATACTTGGGTCTAGATCCGAATACCCGGTGATTTCGGGTTCACCTCTTTCTCAGCATTCTTGCATGGAGTACAAAGCGTTATTGGAACTCGCTACTTTCTGCAAGCGTTTAAACATCATAGCGGAGCGTAACGATCGCATTAAAATTGATAAGACAGGAAACGGCGTTTCTCGGTTCTTATCGCTCTAGGTGGCTCTTCTGCCACTGACTGCCGCTATCGACATGTTTCTCACACATTTCTTGGCCCTAATTTCGCTTTCTTTGGCGTTTGACTCGCAGCTCCCGTTCTTCCTCTACGCGAGTAATCAAGTCCCCGAAATTGGTTTCACCGAATCAACGTGTGTGTTCGTGCAAACTTTCGCTGAATTCAACGTTTCGAGCGTCGTTTTCACTCCGAAAAACGCCGATGGAAGCGTCGGCGAGAGCGTCTCTGCGGGCGAGAACCTCACAGATGTCGACTCGGGCAACAAGGTGCTCCTCGGATTGTCGTGCTTCGAGAGCGACGTGAAAAGTCTTCTCGTGGATTACGGTAGCACATTTGACGGAATCGATTCGAAATCAAAGTTCTGGAACAGCGCGATCTTCTACTTTATGTCAAAAGCGAAGGTGGAAGGTGAGCGAGAGGACCGCACACACAGGGCAATCATGCGGATGTTCAGGGGTGTGCAAAGATCGCGGATTTCTGGGCGGCAACGTGCATGCCTTTCACTCCGATCTCAAAGCGCAATTGCTGAGTTTCCACGCCGAGTGCCCCGCGGTGATCCTCGCGACCACCGGATTCACAACCGTTTCAACTATCACATTCGACACTGAGCAGAATACGGTAGTTATTGCTAAAATCAATTTGTTCTATGTTTGTCAGTTCTACAGTACCCGATGATGCCGGCTAATGCTCGTCTCGACGTTTCGGACGTTCGGTTTGGACTTGCAAACGGAACCCACTTGTCTTTGATTAGCCTGACGTAGGTTTTGACCACACACAGCGGTCTTGAAATCTGTTTTTGAACCTCAATGATAACATGAAATTAGTCCAAAATTTGGTCTTTCGTCAGATAATGACTTTGGACCACCCATGCAGCTTTCATTCACTGACCAAGACGCTGACCAAATCGATCAGCAGATTATCCTAAAATCGACGTGGGTGGTCTTTTGTGTTCTTAATCCTGCGTCTGAATATAATGAATCCACTGCTTCCAACATGAATCCAATATCGCTGTTCGCCTCATTTCAGACGAGACAACACGCTCAACTACAACGGCGAAACGTTTCTCACCAGCGCACTCATGATCTCCTCGAATCGCTCTGTGTGGTCCGAGAACGCGCTCTCCGTTTCCGGCAGCTTCGCCGACTACTCTGGCGAAGACAACGAAGTGTGTCACGTGGATCGTTTGGTCCAATTCGACAGCGCCGGCGGCTACGACGGACTGATCGTCACGAATCCGTTCAATCCCATACGAATCGTCCACCTCTATCCGCGGTTACGGTACTCGGTGGAGTTGGCAGGAACGGCCAATAACATCTTTAAGCCGACCAGTCGAGTGATTACGGTAGAAGTCAATCAGAGCTACTTTTACTGCGCGGAATTCGCGTTTCGCTGGACGGACGATCAATACTTTTGGTGAGAGAGGCGCGCTATCGCGGTTTTTGACGTTTTTGCTACAGGCACAACGTCTCTTTGACTCGCGCCAAACCGACGATTCGCCTCGTTGAAACGACTTTTCAAGGATTCCGCTTGGCGATCACTTTGAGACCGACGCGAGACTGCGAAGCTGCGTTCCTGAAGATACCGTACTCGATACGGAGCGCGACAAGTCAGTTGGAGTTGTTCGCGTTTCAAATTACATAAATTTGGGTTTTAAAGTGACGACTTCAACGATGAGCACATCGACTTGGCCAACTACGGTAGCGCCAACATCTACAGGAACAGCTGCCACATCTATGGAACCACTGACTACCGTAACCGCAACCTCTCCGTTCTCAACTCCATCAACAAACCCAACAACAGCAGCATTTTCAACAATTCCCACAATTTTGACTACAGTAACGCCGACAGCCGCATCGCAGATGACTACTGGAGTGACAACGAACAAGCCATTCACTCCACCGACTACGGTATCAAGCAGCACAACATCAACTTCATTGACTTCTTCGTCAAATTCTCCAACTTCAACAGCTCCATCCTCAATCGGTATACCGACTATCACAGTTCGTAGCCCCACGTCGTCTACCGTAACCTCCACAGTTCACCGAACGGAATCTACATTAGCTTCTACAGTACCCACTACCACTGTGTCCATGTCGACGTCGACTGCCTCGACTACCGTAGCCTCCACATCTCCAATTCCATCAACCGTAGGCCCGCCATCTTCAATAAACACGCGCTCAACTGCTCCGACTACGGTATCAAGCAACACAACTTATTCGTCAACTCTATCTACCGTAACCTCAACTGCAACGTCGACAAACCCACAAACAACCAAGTCAACGTCGACAAGCACGTCTACCGTACCCGTGACACCTAAACAGTCAACGTCTACAACATCGCGTTCAACCACTTCAACGGCTACAGTTCCGAGCTCCACGTTGTCTGCCGCGAAAACCACAAAAACTACGTCTAGAGAACCGTTGCGTGCCACTTCGACTACCGTAACCTCCACAACTCACCAGACAACGACTCCAAAAAGTAAAATTTTCATTTTGTTCCACATTTCAAGCGAATTTTCAGGCGGAAGTTCGGTGAAGAACTCGATTCTACCTCGGATTCTTTGTTCAATTCTTGTGATTTTGTACGTTGGATTTTAGCGGACAGAAGTTGTAAATAAACGTGATTTATTTGTTAGCTACTGCACTCTATAGACCCCAACGGCAACAGAGGACTCAGCCGAGCAATGCAATGTCTGTTTTCGCTCTGCACGGAGTCATTTCAGACAGCAGCGGTCACTTCATGGAGACAACAAGTCAGACACAGCGCGCTACAGAAAATCGCACCCAAGCCACTGCATTCATTTATTAGTTGCAAATTAAGCTTCTCTTCCTGCATCATTGGAAGCGGAAACGCTCGCTGCCTGTCGTAAAACAGAAAACGAGTCGTAAAAGCGAGCAACTGATAGCACGGCAGCGCTTCTATCTGACGCGTTTTACACTCCTGGCGACAACTCTGGCGACTTCTTCCCGATGCTTCTATTCGGAATTTTGCTGTTTCCCTCTGCAACGCTATCGATCAGCCCGCCTCTGCCGTTCTTCCTCTTTGCGAGTGATCAAGTCGCCGAACTCGCGCTCTCCGAATCGTCGTGTGTGTTCGTGCAGACCTCCACCTTGGTCAACATCTCTAATATTGTATTCACGCCTAAAAACGCTAATGGAAGCCTCGGGAAGCGGTACACATCACGGACTTTATCAAACCGACGAAAATTCCCGACGTCCTCTTCGGGAAGCACTGTTTCCAAACGGAAACTCTTCTTCTCGACTACGGTAGCACGTTCGCTCATGTCAGCAACGATTCAATCGAGTGGAAAGGCGCGGTTTTCTACTTTATGTCCGAGGCGAAAGTGGAAGGTGAGGACCACCCACGTTGCGCGCATTTTCTCGCTGATTTTAGGCGCGTGCGCTGGACGAGGAAACGCCGGAGGCAACGTTTACCCGTACTACGCCTCCCTTGAGCATGTGCTCGTCAGCGTTCACCCCGACTGTCCTACAGTAATCCTCGCCTCTGCACAATCCTCAACATGCACGGAAATTGGAATCGGAGGGTTTTATCTGCCCGAACAGGAGCAGGTATAATGGAGGCAGCAGATTCTCTGAAAACGCGTTCAGAAATACCCGGTCGTCCCGAAGAACCTTCGCCTCGACGTTTCGCACGTTCGGTCCGGCGTCGCATACGCTGAAGACCTCTCGCTGATCAGCATCACGTAGGCGCCATGAGACCACCCACATTGAGTTCAGCTGCAAAGTTCAGGCACGAGAACACGTTGAGCTACAGCGGAGAACTCTTTCTCGGCAGCGCGCTCACAATCACCTCAAATCGCTCTGTGTGGTCGGAGAATGTGCTGTCGGTCTTTGGAAACAACGACGCTTACGGTAGCGGAGGATGCGCAGTGATGCGAGAGTGTTCAGTGGCAAGCCCGAAAGGCTACAGAGGCCTCATCACCACCGATCTGCTCCACCCAGCGCCGATGACCTACGAGCTCGTGAGCGAAGGCATCTCGCTTATCATCCCAACGCTCGATCCGGAGCTCGAGCTCGTCTTTGACACGGCCTACTTTGGATGCGCGGAATTCGCGCTTCAATGGGAAGACGACGAGAATCACATGTGAGTCAACCTGGCAATCAACAGATTCAAAGTAGCGAAATTCAGGCACGATATTCCCATCAACTACACCAGCGGTGTGGGGCGAATGGTCGCGCCTGGCTTCATCTTCGGATTCCAGTTGACCATCAAACCGAAAAGCGACGCTGAGTGCGAAATGACGCCGATGAAGATTCCCTATGTCCGCTTGTCCAAAAAACAAATCATATGCTCTTAAACTCTACCGTAACCTCCACATCCCCAATTCCATCAACCACAACAACGACAACAAGCCACAGTACCACTTCCATGCCTAAGAATCTATGTTGTCTGTACGCACTACCGTAACCTCAACTACAACTTAGAGCACACAACGACAACAAAAAGTACCGTAACCTACCGTAACCATGAATTCTAAATTGTCACCCGTGACAATGTCAACAACGCCACTCAAGTGGACTACCGTAACCTCAACAGCTCATGAGACGGCGAGTCCAAAAGATGAATTCTTCGTTTCGTTCCACATTTTAACCAAAATTTCAGGCGAAAACTCGATAAAGAACTCGATCTACCTCAGATTCTTTGCTCCATTCTTGTGATTTTGTACTTTGTAGTCTAGTGGAGAGAAGGTCTGCACGAACACACATGACGGAGAAGTCGATTTCGGCGACTTCTCAAAGAGAAGGAACGGCAGCTGCGTGCTGATTTCGTTTGAGATTAAATCAATTGCCGCAGATCTGCCAAGCTGCTTTACTCCACTTCAGGCATTTCTTGCGGGTTTTCGTTTCGCGTCCTTTTCTTCTTTGTTGCCGAATCAATGCTCGAAGATACGGTAAATCAGTTTTTAATATTTAAAGGGCTGATTCAGCGCATTTAAACCATAATGGATTAAATCAAACACCATCGTGTCAGGCAAGGAGAAGAGAGCACCCGTGCGGAGCGAGCGGCGGAAACCATTTTTTGCGACACAAAATGCAAAGTTCGAAGAGATGTAAACACAAATATTTGCGTTGACCCGCTGAAACAAACATGTTGACAAGTAGTTTCAACATTGATGAATTCGGTGCTATTGTGGTCAGGGGTCAAATCAATGTTAAAATAAATGGTGAAAATTCATCATTCTCATTTTGACTCTCTGTAGTTTGTTTCCCTTTCCTGAGGTCACTTATCTATTTTCAGTTTCAGGAAACGAGAGAGCAACGCGTGCGGCGGAAACGGTTTTTTTGCGAAACTGAAACGCTCGTTGAGATGTAAACACAAATATTTCCGCTGAAGCAAACATGTTGACAATCAAAGTAGTTTAAACAGTTGGTGCTAATGTGGTCAGCGGTCAAATTATACCAAAACCTGACTCAATTAAAAAATCCGGTCACGACAAAGTGCCTCTGACAATCACAATGTCTTAGTTTCACTTACTGTAGTCTGTTTATGTTTCCTGAGTCACTTATCGTTTCAGTTTCTTTATTTTAGTTTCAGTTTACTGTAGACGGCGACACGAGTCAATGTTGCAAACTCTGCAAAAAAGCAAACGAAATTATCGTGTTTCGTATGCCAATCGCCTTAACTCGTGTTTCCGCACCTCCACAATCAGTTGTTAATCGGTGTAAACGGATTAGCCGCGCTTTGTCCTTGACTTTCGCAATTTGGCTCTCTTTCTGTGTGGAATAATGGATTTGCACGCACATGGAAAGTTTCGATGTTTGCGTTCGTAAAATATTCAGATCGGGCGCTGTTAAACCACAATTTATAACCATAAACCGACCGTAAAGTGATTTTTGGTTGCAAAACGGCGCTGCCAACTTACAAAGGCTTATTTGTGCACAGAGCTGTAAACGCAAAGATTTTCTTCAACCTCCAATAAATGACATTTCGATTGCTAGACTTGTTCAGCGCGAATTCTAATGTCAGCTTTCTTTTGGTGGTGTTTGATTCGATCTATCATAATCGAAACAAGCTGAATCATTCCTTTCAAATTGGAAAACAGATTCACCACGTCTTTGAGCATTGATCGCTTGTTCCATAAGAAAGAAGCAAGCATATGCAGATGAGGAAAGCGAACGAGAGAGAAAAATCGTTCGAACAAGCGATCAATGAGCAATCATATGTGTCTTCCAATCATGCAATGAATCATGCCATTTCAATTGTGTTGATGAAATCAAACGCCATGCGCCGACCCTATCCGACGGCTTCCATCCGAAACAAACCCGTTTTTAAATTGCACTGGTGGTAGCAGATCACTTGCGGATAAATTTTTACTTAATTTTGCTGTAACATACTCATTAAACAGTCAATAATGAGTTCAATCGTTTGTTAATTTTACAAATGTAAATGAATAATTTTCCTGGTGTGTTTGAATTCTTTCGAAAAAGTTCTTGAAGCTATTTGACCTTAAAAGAAAGGCCGCGCATTAGTCGTGCAAGATGAAATGAAACACCCCAAGCCATCTCGAATAAATCCATTTTCAGGTTGAATCAATCAAAGTGTCAAAACTGATCGCTAGCAAACATGGGAGTGTCAGCATCAAAACCCCGCCTCGATGGCAGGCGAACTTTATGTGGTAGGCGCCGCCTTTCACAAGCTTTTCGCTATAAAAGAGTTGAAGGAACGAACTGAAAGCACATTCGGATCGCTATGAATCGACTGCTGCTACTCGTCTTCGCCATCTTTGGAGCCTCCGCCGGTTTCGCAGGAGCTCAGCCGTCAAATTGTACAATCACTGCTATCCCGAACTCGATTCCCCGTGAAGAAGAACTTGCCGGATTCTACGTAGCCGTAGGAGCCGCCAGCTCACACGAACCCACCGAAAGTACTGGTTGTTTCGAGAGAGCGCTGGGCAAAATTACAGTAAGTGACTTTGAACCAATCGCTTATTTAGATTTTGCATTTAGAACATTAAAACATTTATGTCCCTATGTGACAACTACATGAACAATTGTACGGCGCGCGTAGGACGTTCAGCAAGCGGAACTATATTTGTATCGTTCCGTGGAAGCTGGTTTTGGCAAATTTTTCCCGAGATCGTAGAAGGAGTGAAACTGGTTCCAATGGACGGTGCCCCATCGAACGTGTTAATTTCGTCCTATTTCTATAACGCCCTAAAGTCCATTTGGCTGGGAACAGGACTCCGAGCCGAGTTTATCAGTTTGGTCAATGCTCACCCTCACGATCGAGTGCTCCTAACAGGGCACTCGCTCGGAGCGTCTCTGGCGACAGTGTTGGCTGCAGAGTTGAAGGTTCTAAATCCAGAAGTTACGAACAAAGTGACTTTGCTCGGCTATGGCACTCCCCGCACCGGAAATTTCGCCTTTAGCGAGTTTGTGGCGAACTCTGTAAGTCATCGAATTATTTCACCGCATAGAACTTCATTTTATTGCAGACTTACGCGCATCAACAGTTCATCCACAGCGTTGACAGGGTACCCGCATTCCCAAGTGTCGCAGATGGGTTCTGGCGAGTCCCAGGCGTGAAATTGTATCTTACCGAAGAAATGAGCTCGTGTGGAGCCTTCCAATTGTGTGCTGGAGGAGAGGATTACCCATGCTCAGTGTGTCGCGAGGAACCACGTTGGAATTCGAGCTGTTATAATTTGCTTCTACATAACAACTACTATAACCTCAAAGATGTCGCCACGTTTGGTCAGGAAAACTGTCCTCGCGCGCTCGGTAAGATACTAAATCGGAGACTTTTTTGTAATTTTGGTACTTTTAAGATTAGACATCAACTCCGCTCGTCCCGACAACTTTGATTTCTTCAATTTCTCTATAGCACCGTCGTTTCGGAATCGTTTCATTTCAATCGTCTCCGTTCAGCGCCGTTTACTACTACCGCTTACTTCCAATAATCAGCTTAAATTCTGTGCTTTTCTTATTTGAGAAAATAAATTGCTTCCTCAAAACGATGCACACAACGCAGAAGCTAAACATTCTAGCGTATTTGATCATGGAGTGTCGTAAAAACTGACGGAAAAGCGTTATCGCTTCAATTAGGAGCACTTCGTTCCGGTCGTTATCACTAGTAGTGGCAAAAGCGCGAGATCGGTTGCTCGATCGTGTCATTTTTTGATGTTTTACACACTTCTACTCGGATTGTTCCTCTTTCCTTTGAGCTTCCCGCTGTCAATCAGCCAGAAACTCCCGTTCTTTCTCTTGGCGAGCGACCAAGTCTCTCAAATTGATCTTGACGAATCGTCGTGTGTGTTCGTGCAAACCTCCACCCTTGTCAACGTCTCTAATATTGTATTCACGCCTAAAAACGCCAACGGAAGCCTCGGGGAAGCGGTTCACATCAAGGACTTTATCAAACCGACGAAAATTCCCGACGTCCTCTTCGGGAAGCACTGTTTCCAAACGGAAACTCTTCTTCTCGACTACGGTAGCACGT
Organism: Steinernema feltiae; assembly: GCA_007213375.1. NCBI lineage: Eukaryota > Metazoa > Nematoda > Chromadorea > Rhabditida > Steinernematidae > Steinernema > Steinernema feltiae. Next base: position 10,414 of record MQUG01003450.1, read on the forward strand.
TCGCTCATGTCAGCAACGATTCAATCGAGTGGAAAGGCGCGGTTTTCTACTTTATGTCCGAGGCGAAAGTGGAAGGTGAGGAGCACCACCCACGTTGCGCGCATTTTCTCGCTGATTTTAGGCGCGTGCGCTGGACGAGGAAACGCCGGAGGCAACGTTTACCCGTACTACGCCTCCCTCGAGCATGTGCTCGTCAGCGTTCACCCCGACTGTCCTACAGTAATCCTCGCCTCTGCACAATCCTCAACATGCACGGAAATTGGAATCGGAGGGTTTTATCTGCCCGAACAGGAGCAGGTATAATGGAGGCAGCAGATTCTCTGAAAACGCGTTCAGAAATACCCGGTCGTCCCGAAGAACCTTCGCCTCGACGTTTCGCACGTTCGGTCCGGCGTCGCATACGCTGAAGACCTCTCGCTGATCAGCATCACGTAGGCGCCATGAGACCACCCACATTGAGTTCAGCTGCAAAGTTCAGGCACGAGAACACGTTGAGCTACAGCGGAGAACTCTTTCTCGGCAGCGCGCTCACAATCACCTCAAATCGCTCTGTGTGGTCGGAGAATGTGCTGTCGGTCTTTGGAAACAACGACGCTTACGGTAGCGGAGGATGCGCAGTGATGCGAGAGTGTTCAGTGGCAAGCCCGAAAGGCTACAGAGGCCTCATCACCACCGATCTGCTCCACCCAGCGCCGATGACCTACGAGCTCGTGAGCGAAGGCATCTCGCTTATCATCCCAACGCTTGATCCGGAGCTCGAGCTCGTCTTTGACACGGCCTACTTTGGATGCGCGGAATTCGCGCTTCAATGGGAAGACGACGAGAATCACATGTGAGTCAACCTGGCAATCAACAGATTCAAAGTAGCGAAATTCAGGCACGATATTCCCATCAACTACACCAGCGGTGTGGGGCGAATGGTCGCGCCTGGCTTCATCTTCGGATTCCAATTGACCATCAAATCGAAAAGCGACGCGGAGTGCGAAATGCCGCCGATGAAGATTCCCTATACGATTGTCAGCACCGCAGGTAGCTTTAAGGACAAATTAGTAGCAAATACGTACGTAATCAACTGTAGCGACAGTACCTACTTTTACCGTACGTCCAACCACCGAGTTACGCACCACTTCTCCGCCTACCGTATCTCTTCAAACTGGCTCGCAATATACCGTATCATCCACCAAGCAGATGCGTGAGTGAAAGTGCAATTCTCATTCTACCGTAATCAGAGATTTGATTGAGTTGAGTTTTGATTTTAGGTCAATCCACCCTATCCTCTACCGTATCTACTCCCGCAGTGCCTCTTTCATCGACGACTACTCGTAGTGGGTCTTGCGATTAATTTGACGCTTTTTCAGGTTTATTTAAGGCCGGTCTACTGTATCCACCACGCAAATTATGTCTACGGTCACCTCAACTACGACGAGAGGCTACAGTACTTCACCATCCACGTCATCAACACCGAGCACTACGTTGACTACCGTAACCTCAACAATCCCACAAACTTCATCTTCAGTCACCGCAACCTCTACCGTAACCACGGCAACTAAATTGTCATCGACCACGGCTTCGTCTACCGTAACCACAACGCCAAGATTGCGTACAACTCAGTCTACGACTACTGTAACATATTCTACCGTATCTACTCCCACAGTGCCTCTTTTATCGACGACCCTTACGGTACCGCCTACATCAGCTCAAAACACGGCTCATACTACCGTAATCGCACCATCAATCACGTCCACGTCTCCAGAATCTACCGTATCCTCCTCACCACAACAATCAACTGCGTCGCCTACCGTAATCAGCCCGCAGCTGCCGTTCTTCCTATACGCCAGCGATCAAGTCGCCGAAATCGACACCACCGAATCGTCGTGTGTGTTCGTGCAGACCTCCACTGACTTTGACGTCTCGGGCATCGTGTTCACACCGAAATACGCCAATGGGAGTCTTGGAACGGGAGTTCCTGCCAGCTCCTTCATCACACTGCAGATTTTTGGCTTTTTTGTTCTCTTCGGGAAGCATTGCTTTGACTCCAAAACGGTCCTAGTGGACTACGGTACCACTTTCGATCCTATTGACGAAAATTCCGAATATTGGAGGAGCACGGTGTTCTACTTCATGTCCAAAGCAAAGGCGGAAGGTGCGTTTGGACCACACACGACGCAATTTTGAGGAGATTTCAGGCGTCTGCGCCATGAGAGGACCGGCGGGCGGAAACGTCTACTCTTTCAACTATGAATTGACGCCGCAAACGATCAGCGTCCACGCCGATTGCCCGGCGGTGATCCTCGCGTCCACCGGAACCTCCACGTTAATCGGTGCCGGCACGCGGTGTCCGCTGCTTGGAATTGATCCTCTCACTAAGGTGACTAATTGCGTGACACGACGTTTCCGCGCAATTTAGCGCTCAGTTTTGCGCGGTAAACTTTTTACTGCTTTTCTTTCGACTTGTTTATTTGACAAACCGGCGCTAAAACTAAGATGACGCTTCGCACTAAGCTGAACTGAAACATAGCCGAGGGTGCTTTCCCTAGTTTCCTGGCGTACCAGGCTTCGCACAGATAGGGTTTGCTAACCTAATAAGAGCAACGTTTAGATGTCTTGTGACATGTTGTTCTCTTCATGTCGCTGTTACCAAAATTGCGCCGCAACGGTCTGCGCGGTAACCGTTTGCGCGGTAATGGTTGCGCGGAAATGTCATGACGCCGACTAATTGATCTCTTTTACTCCGGAGCAGGACATCTCGGCGACGCCGATTCGGCGCCAGGACAACTCGGCGCTGGGACGATTCGGATTTGTTATTCTTACGTCGTGTTGTTGGGAAAGAGGATTTTAACTCGTCCGCTTTTACTCGTTTAGACTAAGATAGACGCTTTCCAGACCTATTCGCTGCCCGCGCACCTCCAACTCGTCTTCTCAAACGTTCGTTCGGGTCTCGACGCGACCAAAGCCGATCTGTCGCTCTTCTCCTTGACGTAGGTCGATTCGTCCATTTGAGACCACACACATCGATTCGCTCGCTTCAGACAGGAGAACGCGTTGAACTACGACGGAGAAACGCTTCTCACCAGCGCGATCACGATCGCCTCGAATCTCTCTGTGTGGTCCGAGAACGTTCTGCCGGTCGGCGGAATGAACCAAGCGCAAGACGGTCAATTCTGCGGCATCGACAGGGACTATGAGCAAAACAGCCTGAGATTGGATGGCCTCATCATCACCTTCCCCTACAGTAACCTCCAGATACGGTACATTGGCTCATCCGGGCTATTTATTATGCCCAATCCGGCGATTACGGTATACATCGACACAAGCTACTTTGCTTGCGCTCAATTCACGATTCAATGGGAAAATCCAGGATATGCGTGGTGAGAGAAGTACGGATTACGGTAGTTTAGTGGAGTTTCAGGTACGACGTCCCCATTAACAAAACCAGCGGAGTCACCACGTTCTTTGATCCCATATTGATAGCATTTTCGGTAAAAATCGAGAGGAAAGATACGGTAGAGTGCAAATATGCGTTCATGAAGATACCGTATACGATACAATCAAGCAACTCAACAACGACGACCTCTAGTGCGTTTTGCAATTGATTTGACGCGTTTTGAAGTTCATTTTAGTTCAATCTACCGTATCCTCCACGCAAATTATGTCTACGGAAACCTCAACTGCGACGAGAGGCTACAGTACTTCACCGTTAACTTCACCATCGTCTCCGGCAACACCGAGCACTACATCAACTACCGTAACCTCAACAATCCCACAGACTTCATCTTCAGTCATCTCAACCTCTATCGTAACCACGGCGACTAAATTGTTGACAACCCCTTCTACGACTACTGTAACAATAGGGACGACAATTCCTAGTACAACCTCACCTACAGTAGCCCCAACGACCTCAACTACGTTACCGTCGACAACAACCACAACTTCCACCACAACAGCTACCGTAACCCCAAAACCTCCATAAAAACGCCACCGAACTCTCTACCTACCGTAGCTTTGACATCTACGGTTCCAAGCGTCCCAACGACGTCGAGTTTTCAAACTACGACTACCGTAACCTCAAGCGCCACGTCGACAAGTCCAAAACAACCACTTCCACCTCTCCAACGCCAACAATCCATAGCACATCTTCAGTTGCACCCACAATGTCGACAACCGCCACGACGTCTACCGTAACCTCAACAACGACAAGTCCACAATCAACTTCTACACTCAGTCCTACCGTAACCACGACGCCTAAATTGCCAACCTCTACGTCACCCGTCAAGACAACTCAAGTTAAGTTGACTACCGTAACCTCCACAACTCATGAGACGACGACTCCAAAAGGTAAATTCTTCATTTCGCTCGTTTCATTTCATTTCAAGCGAATTTTTCAGGCGGAAACTCGATGAACAACTCGATTGTACCTCGGTTTCTTTGTTCAATTCTTGTGATTTTGCATTTTGGAGTTTAGCGGACAGAAGTTGTAAATAAACCTTATTTATTTGTTTGATCACGACGAACTTTTGATCAGTATCCAAGAACGTCACTCGATTACTTGAGCCGGCCATCCCAGGAAGTACCAAGTCCCAGTGCAAACCGCAACTAATTGAGCTTGCAAAATTCTGATCGGCCAAATTTGTGATAACGATTTTCCGCCACCTGCAGCTGATAACAGCAGCCGTAGAAGTTCCTTCCAGCGGGCGTTTATCATTTATGACCGCGCTGCTCTCGAGTTTAACGCTTCGTTTCAGTCGCTTCTGGATGCTCATCGCACATTCCTTCTCGCTCTTCGCGCTTTTTTCGATTTCCCTCTCGCTCAATGTGGAGCTGCCGTTCTTCCTCTTTGCTAGCGACCAAGTCGATGAAATTGAACTTCCTACATTGCGCTGAAACGCCAAAAAAAAGCGGAATTAGGGCCACCAAAAAATTTGTGAGAAACATGTCGATAACTCCGCTATGATGTTTAAACGCTTGCAAGAAAGTAGCGACTTCCAACAATGCATGCAAAAATATTGACTAGATCCAAATGTGTACCCAAAATCACCGGGTTTCTCGCAACTCCGAACTGCCGACGAGTGGAGGGAATCAAAGCGACCGTCAAGTCCGTTAAAGACAACGTCAGCAACGCCAGTCAAAGCGACTACCTTAACTTCCAGAACAACTCCTCAGACGACGACTCCAAAAGGTAAATTATTCATTTCGTTCCACATTTCACATTTGCACTGAGACTTGATAATTACTGAGATTGCCAGACTCAAGTAATAGAGTTACATCAAAAGCTCAACAAATAAATAAGGTTTATTTACAACTTCTGTCCGCTAGACTTCAAAGAACAAAATCACAAGAACTGAACAAAGAATCCGAGGTAGAATAGAGTTCTTCATCGAGTTTCCGCCTGAAAATTCGCTTGAAATGAGGAACGAAATGAAGAATTTACTTTTTGGTTGTGGACTTGTCGTTGGTGAGGTTACTGTAGTCGTCGTGGCGGTCGTCGACAAGGTGGGTGCAACTGAAGATGTGCGGTCGATTGTTGGCGTTGGCGAGGTTGAAGTTGTTGATTTTAAACTTGTTGACGTGGCTCTTGAGGTTACGGTAGTCGTAGTCGGTATACTGGACGTCGTTGGGACGCTCGCTACCGTAGGTGTTAAAGCTACGGTGGGTAGAGAATTCGAAGGCGTTTTTGTTGACGTTCTAGGAGTTACGGTAGTCGTTGTGGTGGTGGAAGTTGTGGTTGTTGTCGACGGTAACGTAGTTGAGGTCGTTGGGGCTACTGTAGGCGAAGAACTGGGAATTGTCGTTCTAGTCGTAGACGGAGTTGTGAGCAACAATGACGTTGTGGTTACGGTAGACGAAGAAGTGGTCGAAGACAATTTAGTCGCTGTGGTTACGGTAGAGGTTGAGATGACTGAAGAAGTAGTTTGTGGGATTGTTGAGGTTACGGTAGTCGATGTAGTACTCAGTGATGCCGGAGACGATGGTAAAGTGAACGGTGAAGTACTGTAGCCTCTCGTCGCAGTTGGTGTTACCGTAGACCTAATTTGCGTGGTTGATACGGTAGATTGACCTAAAATGAACGTGAAAAAGCGTCGAATCGCTTAAAAAATCCACTAGAAGAGGTCGTCGCTGGTGACTTGCCTGATCGCACCGTATACCGTATTTTCATGAACGCATACTTGCACTCTACCGTATCCATCCTCTCGATGGTCAAAGCGAATTGCTGCAATTTCGGATTGTCAATTACCGTAACACCGGCGGTCAGATTCGTGTAGGTTTGGCTGCAAAGAAACGACCATTTCGCATTTTCCGTCTTTCAATGGTCGCTCACACGTCCTGCTCGCTGTCTTCGAAACATTCCAGCTTGAACTGCGCGCAATCAAAGTAGCTTTTGGCGATTTTAAGGCTCAGCACCGGGTTGGCAATGTTCCCCTTCAGTGAGAGCGCGTAGCTGAGTTGGAACGGAGTGAACGGGTCGGTCGCGATCATTCCGTCGAATCCGCTCGGACTACGGTAGTCGGTGTTGCGGAAGATCTGACAGCAATCGGGCGTCAAGGAGGAGAGAAAGATCTGATCGACGCCGGAAACGGAGAGCGCGTTCTCGGACCACACAGAGCGATTCGAGGCGATCATCAGCGCGCTGCTGAAGAACGCCTCTCCGTTGTAGCGCAACGTGTTGACGCGTCTGAAAAGGCGGTTATGAGGCCCGAAATCAACGTGGGTGGTCAAATTGGGCCACGCACGTCGATTTCCTGGTCTCTCAGCACCGGTGGTCGTTTTAGTGAGAACTCACGCACGTCATGCTCGTCAAATACAAATCCACATATTCCGCCACTCCGGAACGAACGTTCGAAACGTCTAGACGAAGATTCGCCGGCATTGTGGGGTACTGTAGATCATTAAATAGTGCTTAATAGTGCTCTCATGCTCTATTCCTACCGTAATCGCTTTTGAATTGAGCGTTATTTGAGGACAATCCAACGGAAATTCCCACGCTTGAGAGCCTCGCGCTCCCGTCGAGACCAGAATCACCGCGGGACACTCGGCGTGGACGCTGATCATCTCTGGTTGATCCTGATAGTGAGCTGGGAGGACGTTGCCGCCCGCCGGTCCGCGGTCTTTGCAGACGCCTGAATGAGTGTTTTGATCGTCGTGTGTGGTCGCAACGCACCTTCCGCTTTCGCTTCGGACATGAAATAGAAGACCGCGCTCCTCCAGAATTTCGACTTTTCGTCAATTTTCTTGAAAGCGGTACCGTAATCCACGAGGATGCTGTGAGCGTCGAAGCAGTGCTTCCCGAAAAGAACAGAAAAGCCAAAATTCTGCTTTGCGATGAAGGAGCTGGCAGAGACGCCCTCCCGAGGCTCCCGTTCGCGTATTTCGGTGTGAACACGATGCCCGAGACGTCAAAGTCAGTGGAGGTCTGCACGAACACACACGTCGATTCGTTGAGCATGATTTCGGGCACAAAATTGCTTGCAAAGAGGAAAAATGGAAGTTTTGGGCTGATTACGGTAGGCGGAGGTGATGAGGTTGCTGAAAAGAGACAATTTTAGATTCAAGCATGCGGTGGGTGATCGTGCCAGGAGCCACAAACGTTGATTTTGAAAATGAAAATCTTAAAAATCAGTCTAGAATACGAACAAGCGCACGTAGATCAGGCTTATACAGTTTGATTTAGCGCATTGGGCTCCTGGCACGATCCTCTCACAAGTTTTCTGCTACCTTGCACGCGCTTGAGCGAGTAGGGAATCCGCATTTGCGCGAATTCGCACTCCGAAGTGTTCTTGCGACGCACAGTCATCGAGAAGCTCGCGAACACCGAATCGCCGACGCAGATCGCTCGGCTGTCGCGATTAAGGGGTACTTTGTGTCTAAAACCAGCTCAAGGCTTGCGCTACAGCCGCGCCAGTCGCCTACTTGAAATCCAGGATGTCTGTCCACTGAAACTCAAAGTCGGCGCAATCAAAATAGGATTCGCGCACTTCGAGCGAGAAATCCGTGTTCGGCGGCAGCAAAACCGCCCGCTCCAGGTCGTACTGTAGCGGCGCGGAGCTGTAGAAAACGCGGGTTTGAGCAAGATCTCCATTTCGTCTCTGTTATCGGCCTGATTTTCAATAGTACAGTAGTTTCGATTATCGCATTGCTTTTTTGGACAATGGAAGCTGGCTGAAATTTTCAATATTTTCTTAATTCAGGTTCGAGGATTGTGATTTTATTTCAATCTGAACATGGAATCAGTGATGCCGACTCGATGTCAAAATCTTTTCAGGTCGAGTCAACGAGTCGACTCGAAATTCGAAAATCTTTTCAGGTCGAGTCAACGAGTCGACTCGAGTCGCTGACTCGTCGGCATCACTGCATGGAATCTCGTCTCTCGATTCTGGTGGTGGCGACTCTGCTCTATGAATGTCACACGGATCGCCAATACGTTTGTTTCCAATACCCCCATTAAAACAAACCAAAACTGTTTAGATCATCAACGGCAATACGGCGACGTTTGACGAGGAATTGGATTTCGCACTCATTCAATCTCATCACGCTGATGAAACATTTGAGCCGATGTGCAGCGGCAGCATTTCGATCCGCCCACTGCTTGAAAGGAAGAACGAATGCGGCAAACCTGGTCGTATTGGTCGGTCCGATTTGTTCCACCTCCAGCGACCCAAATGGTCAGCGGATCCGAGTCGAGAGTTTTAAACTCTACGCGATTTACAACAGCAATTCCGATCATGGAGATATCGCAGTACTGAGTGTAAGTTTTGCAACCACTCACCGACTTTTAGCTCCAATTTTGGTTTTAGCTAAAGTTCCCCAACGATTTCCAAAACAACCCTCCTGTGTGGCCTACGGCAATCCCGGATGGACGACAATGAGTTGGATGTATTCAAGATTCAATTCAATTCAAGCGAGTTTCAAACAATTGCAATTGGAGCAATCGGATTTCGCACTCATTCAGGCTACACATGGAACATTTGAACAGTTGTGTAGCGGCAGCATTTTGACTTCTCTCTCAATTTCACGGTCTCATTTCTCTGCTAAGAATGCTTTTGTCACGACTGCGAACGATCATCTCGCTTTCTCTTCTTATTTTTGTAATGTTTTTATTCTCGCATGTCGATGCGAGAAATTGTCGTATTGTCGAATTGAATTGACATCTAACGGCAACGTTGTGATTGTAAGTAGAGCGCGGACTGAGCATGAGATTGACCGTTTATTAGAAATTAATAGAACAAAACGAATTAAATTAGACGAACTAAAAGCTCACCGACCAGCCGAAATGATTCCTTACAACGCAAATGGACTCATCCCTCTGAAGCACTGAGTTGTACGCTTTGAACCAGTATTTCTCTGAAGTCTTGTCACACAGCCCATCTTTGAGCTTCTGGTCCAAGAGCGCCTGCGTCGATTCCTTCTCAAACTTGGCCAGAATTCTAAAATGGTCCTTTTCATAATTTTCCGGATTCAATTGGAAACTCCTGATGATTTCGCTCATTACTGTAGCGGGAAACGCAAATATACTTCTAGTTATGAAGCACTTGATGTTACCGTTTCCTAGATGCTCAGTGAAGAACGCCATGCTAGGAGATAACTGTGCAGTTTCAATTCGAATGGGCTTTCTTCGCGAAAACTGATTTTCCATAATTTGGGCGTAGACTGGAAATGTTTTCTGCAGTTGGATTGAAGAGAATTGTATCTTGGAAAGCCACTCCAGGAGACAGATGCCTACAGGGTTATCAAAGTCATTCTCGCCAAGCAACGAAAGTTCCGGTTCATTTGCCAAGTAGGTGACAAACTTCATCAGTCTCTCCATGTCAACGTCCAGAGGCTGCAGCTTTTCTTCGTCAAACGTCGTTACATGAGGTTGTTTTACAGAAATGCACATTTTTACTATTCTAACATGTTTCAGGTCCGGATGACTCTGCAGCTGCGCCATGGTCAGACGTTTGCCACGATTTAGCAAGGCATTATTAGGGTACGAAAATCCATATTTCCATTGACCGTAGTGGTTGAGCACGCTGAACCAGATGCTCTTCTTCGTTGATGTCCACCTGGCTACATCGGAGCTTATCAGGCAGCCCTTCCACAGGGCGGCCACTCGCTCGCGAAATTCGTTGGGCACTTGGTCCATCGGCGATTGTCAGTTGATCAACCGATTGATGTTCGTTCGTGTATATGGAAAATGTGTGAAATTTAAGCGATGCCGCATAGACGGTACGTGTTAACTTGGCGACGCTGACTAAGCGTCCACTGAATTTGGTTCATGGACATTTTGGCGCCAGGTCAAACGGGTATAAAAGTTGCTTAACGACGCCTTAACGAGTTGTTGCTCGCCTAGAGATCAATAAAAATCACAAACCAAAAACCATTTTTTGTCTATTAACGCAGAGATTGTTTCATACGCTTTTCAAAGGAAACTCGTTTCTAATCTTATCAATTTGACAGAATGAGACAAAAAATCGAAATCTGTCAAACGCGGTCACGTCTTCCCCTAATCCCTTGAATTAACGTGTCGCGGCTTCTTGAATAGTCTTGAATAGTTGAAACGTCTATTTCGAATAACGAAGAGCGAGAATATCAGCTATTTGGAACGTTTGAATTCGCGTCGGTTTAGAGCTAAAAAAGCATTTGAGATGACCGCAATGAGGAAGCAGTTGGTCGGTCTCTGCATGAATGGACATTGCGGAGAATAGCAAAAACGACAAAGGGAAATAGGCAAGTAAAGGTCAAAAGAGAGAAGCGCTAACAGAGGGCAAACACAAGTTGTTGATCGCCACTCTCCAGATTCGAGCGCACAAATTAGAGATTGATAAAAATCACAAACCAAAAACCTCTTTGAACGCAGAGATTGTTGCATCCATCGCTTTTTAACGCTTTTCAAAGGAAACTCGTTTCTAATCTTATCAATTTGACAGAATGAAACAAAAAATTGAAATCTGTCAATCTCGGCCACGTCTTCCCTATCAAGCCAATAGCGCTGTGCTTCGGTCGCCGTCTTTGCCCACCGCTTCAGCAACGTCACCGGCGCTTCGACGCCCGAATCCAAATCGCAATCAGTTCTCCTGAATTCCCTCTCAAAGCTCTCCTTCGTGTTCTCAAGTGATCATCGATCACTTGTCGTGCGGAAAATGGCCAAATTGGCAACTGATTCACGTTTGCTTCAGGCTCATGCCTCAGAATTGATGACTAAGATTAGCTCCGCCGCGCCAGCACCGTCACAACATCGTGCATTTCGCCGTCACAACAGCCTCTGCGGGCAACGAAGCGCCACCTCCTCACGCGACGGACGCTGTCAGCAAGCGACCATTTGGCTCTTCCCCGCGAGCGGCTGTCTTCGCTCTCCTCCCCTACAACGTCGGCGGCGCTCCGACGCGCGCATCATGATCTCAGAGGGCAATTGCGCCTTCAGTTAATCGTGTTTGGCGCTTGAATGTTTTCAAGTTTTGTAAGCTGCTTGCAACGTAGACGCAACTTGAAGGCATTCTCTCTTCATATGCTAATATTGTGAAATTTATACGCCGCGCTACAACGTATTTGAATCAGCGTTAATGTATTTTAAGGTTTTTTTAAATTCAGGTTCGAGGATTGTGATTTCAATTCAATTTGAACATGAAATTTGAACATCTCTGGATTCTGGTTGTAGCGACTCTGCTCTATGAATCTCATTCCGATTCTGTTTGCCTATACGTTTGTTTCTAATGCTCTCATTAAAACAACCCAAAATGTTTAGATTGACAACGTAAATGCGGCCTCTTGGAGTGAGCAAGCTGAATTTACTTATTCTGAGGTTAAACTTGAGGATAAACCCTTATGTAGTGGACGTATCATATCGCGATTTGATATCCTAACCGCTGCTCACTGTTTCAAACAAAGATCAAAGGGCTCCAATCGGGTGGTAGTGTATGTGAGCCCGCTGTGGTCAGTCTTTTGCGAGCCAAACGTCCAGCGACGTAAGGTGGAGAGGTGGAAACTCTATCCGCGCTGGCCATGGTGACATTGCTGTTTTAAGCGTAAGTTGTGCAACCACTCACCAACCATTTTGCTTTTGATTTCAGCTCAACTATTCAATCGATTTCCAATAAAACCCATCTAGTCTGGACGACGACAAACGAGGAGGGCACGTCCTGGAACGAAATGAAGTTGGACGAGTTGAATTTGAGGATGCCACGCTTAAACCCGTATGCAGTGGACGTATCATATCGCGATTCGATATCGCTACAACGTATTTCAATCTGCGTTAGTTTATTTCAAGTTTTTTTTTAAATTCAGATTCGAGGGTTGTGATTTTACTTCAATTTGAACATGAAATCTCGTCTCTGGATTCTGATTTCTGATTAAAACAACCCAAAACTGTCGAAGCCGGCCAACTTGGCGACGCCGACTGGGCGCCGAGCAATCTTAGAGCTTTGTACTAGCGCAGCGAGCGCCAAATTCACTAGGCTTCGTACTACAAACTTAGATTGTTCGGCGCCAAGTTGTCACGTACCGTAAAACTATTTAGATCATCAACACGGAAACACGGCGACTTTTGATGAGCAATCGGAGTTTGCACTTATTCAATCTCATCACGCTGATGGAACATTCGAGCGAGCAGTGGTGTAGCGGCAGCATTTTGACCGCTGCCCACGGCTTGAAAGGAAGAACGAATGCGGCAAACCTGGTCGTATTGGTCGGTCCGATTTGTTCCACCTCCTGCGACCCTTTGAGCAAGATCTCTGGACCCGTGGGAACCGAGTTGCAGACCGAAATGATTTGACCTTATCGCTCGACGTAAGTGCTAATTAATGATTTTTTAATCCAAAAACGTAACATCTTGATTATCCCAATCTTTATGGATCTATTTTTGTCAAAATTCATACCCAAACCAAGACATTTCGTATTATGGCGAAAAACTGAACCTAATCCATTCAGCGGACTCCGTTGAGATTCGAAATGGACAATTAACGCTTGTTCTGTTTTAGGGAGACTCGGGAGGTCCTTACTTGGTCAATTTGTTCAACCATAACCTCAAGAAGCACGTGCGGATGCAGGTAGGAGTTCACCAGGAAAAATGCGTCTCGAGACGCGGTCACGGCGACATGACGTCACTCGTTATGACGAAGGCTTATCACTTCTGCCCGTTCCTCGCGGAGGCAACCAACAATCGATTCGCCTGCAGCCAGATGCAAGAAGTCACGGAAGATTTGTAAGATTCAAGCTCGGACTCTTTATGCTAAATTTCAATGTTAAATGAATAAATGAATAATGATGCAGACTAGTGACATGCAGAGTGGATCGGCTAATCGTTTTGTGAATGCTTCGTATTCGACGCTTCGCTGTTGATTGACTTCGGTGCGCTCGCACGAGAGACAATCTCAGATAACACCCGATTCGATTGTCGTTTTGTTGCTATTTTACGTCTTTTCAGTCCTGTGCAGAGGGCTCAAGGTGCCTGTTTGTTCACTGCTCTATCAGCGCTGTGAGCGACGGCATCTTTGTGCTATAATCTATTTCTCGCAAAACTGTGGGCGTACACAATAGGTGACCGCACGTTCCTCGCGTCAAGACCGAAACCATTGTCCAAATCTGTGGATTTCAGGATTTTTTTTGAAATTCTGACGTGTTCGCCGACCTTGAGTTTGCGCGGTCGAGAATATTCGAGAAATTCGAGGCAAACAATCGCACAACAAAGAATAATCGTGGACGCAGAACAGAGTTCGACAGTTGTGAGGGTTTATGGACAATTCGAGTTTGGCGAACACGATGCAATCGTCAGAATTTCACAAAAATCATGAAATTCGCAGATTCAGACGATTCTGCCACAATAGTTTCGGTCTTGCCGCGTGTGCGTTCGAGAGCACTAGACTATCAATTTTACGGTTTCATTTCTCTGATTAGAATTCATTATGGCCTTAAACGCACATAATGGACGTCTCCTTTAAAAGCCTTTTCCCTGTGTGTGTGGTCCTGTAATCAGTGTTCGCATAATTTATTGTACAAACGACGACAAATTACAGAAAAACAGTCTTGGACGTTATTGAAACACTTAAATTTAGGGAACTACGATATATGCACGACGCAATTTGGACGGTATACGGTATTTGAAGTCGAAGAATTGACCGAAAAGGAGCGAAAGAGGGGGAGAGAGGAGATGTACAGGAAAGACCCGCAGAGAGCGCGCGTAGATTAGGCGATCTGAAGCGACGCGACCGCTAGTTGGTCGACGTTGGAGTTTGCGGCGTTCGACCTTATCGAGAGCATCCGTTTTCTCTGCAAAACACGAGGATTTGGGGGTTTTATTGAGCATTAGAGCTTCCTACCTGATCCGAATGGCCGAGTTTGATCTTCTCGATCATGAAAGCGATGATCAGAGCCCACGCTTTGCGCACGGTCTCTGTGCGACAGCGACGGTCGCCCCATTCGAGTGTGCAGTCGATGAAGGTCTCGGCGATGTCGTTCCAGATTTTCGCTGCAAGACCAAATTTAGCGGGAAAAGTGAATATTTGAGTTTTTGACGACGAAATTTGTCATTTTTGATCTTTTTTGGGGGAAAATCATCATTTTTGGTGCCTCGACCACCCACGTCGATCGAAACCGAACCAAACAACTTACTAGAGAGCTCGCCATGAAGGATCTCCGCGTGCATCCGACCAATTCGCTCCAGATCAGCGGTCATCGTGTCGAGATTCTCGAGGTTCTCGATCACCTGATCGAACAACTCGGACATTGCCTTGCAGTGCGCCTTTGCGAAGCTGTCGTGGTTGGGGAAGTTGCCCGGGAGCGGACAGCGCCGGAATTGCTCCTTCACTTTGGGGCATTTGAAGAAGAACTTGTGGAAGATGGTGGAACCGATTACGGTAGGTCCTTTGGACATGAAGATCTGGCGCCAGAGTGTGCGCACGAGGTGGATTTGTGCGCCGGTCAGAGGGATGAGCGTGGAGGATTGACGCCGGCGGGTGGCCGGGGATTGAGTCTGGAAGCGATGGATTGGGATGGACCACACACGTTGATTTTACGGACATTAATGTTTTGGGACCATAATTTTTTGTTAATTTAAACTTTTTGAGATAATTTGGACCACACAAGCAGATTTCGGACTAAGAAATCGTGTTTGGCAAACTGTGGGACCACCCACAGCGAAAACGTAACCAATTTTTGGCGGGAAATACACTTAAAACGACCACACACGATGATTTCGGACTAAAAATCAGCCACACACGTCGATGATTAACTTAAGGACCTATTTTTGGCGGGAAATACACTTAAACCTCAAAAAAGGACCACACACATAGGTTTTGAGTACAACGATGTTTTTAATTCAAAAGTGGACATTAGGACCACCCACGTCGATTTCCTCACGCACTTACATCGGCTTTGTTGTCTCTGTTGCTCTGTCGTCGGCTAATCGCCGCCGACTGCCGCCTCTTGTCTACCGTACCATTGAGACCCGCTGGAGCGCGTGGAGTCGACGGACAATGCGGCTCCAACGTCGAATGGTAGATTACGGTAGTGACCGGCGTGCCAGAGTCATCCTTCACTCCAACGCTGCCGCCGCTGAACGGACATTGTGGCTCTTCGAAAACGCTTCCGTTTGAGTCGATCGGCGAGGGGACGTCGCCACCGGCGTTTACGTCTGTGGGATTCATCGCGGTGACCAGTTGGTCCGCAGGATTGGGGTCTGAGCTTGCGCGGCAGCGTCCGTTCAGTAGAGGCGAGAGCACAGGCGTCTGTCGTCGACCGCTCGATTCATCGACGAACGATACGGAGACCTGGAAATGGAGGATGTTCGGTAAGGGTTGGAATTGTGAGTTCTAATCAAATCAAGCTATTTTGTGCATGTTGCTGATAACTACAGTAATCTTTAATTTGAATTGGGATACGGTAGAGGTGGTAAGTTTAAATTTCGATTTCTCTGTTTCGGATTACGGTATCTTTTTGTTAAAAGATCACGGACTCGTGTTTCACTCGAATTTTGTCCCTATTTTCGACCTTCGCGACCTCACTTGTGAAATCCAGCTTGTGCTCGTAGCTGCTAATTGGTGATTGGGTATTGGGATTGGGATTGGCCATATTGCTGCCTGCTGATGGATTGGACGTAGTCACTAGTAAATTTGCTCAAAATTTGCTTAAAAATCCACATTTTTGAACAGAAAATTACCATAAAATTATCGCTTAATCATAAATCATAGAAAATTGTCTCGGCACGATCAGGCGCGCTTTTCGATTAAGCCACAAAGCTTGCATTTCTATCCTCACGAGAGCACAAAAGTGGTCTCTGTTGTGATAATATCAATATCAATCATATCAAATATGAGACCAAAATTTAAAAAATTAAACGCCAATATTTTGCTCATTACTCAAACGCTCTCGTTGTCAAAAATCACAAAAAATCTGACCACGCCCATCGAGCACAACCAACAACTCTCCATCTCAATCAAAAAACGCACTCGAATCCCCTCAACACGCGGCGCACAAATCGCACCGATCGCGGACGCAACTGAACCCACGACTCTAGCACTTTTATATGCTCAAAGGTCGCGCGCGCCGGGTCCACATCAAGTGGAGACGCGTCGCAGAGAGTCGTTCGGTTGTCGATGCACTCCAAGTGAAGTGATTAGATCATTTGGATTTAGAGAAGAAAAGCCGACAGCGCGCGACGACGACCTATGTATCTGCTTGCTCTTGTCGTGGACGCTCTGTTTGCGCTGATGGACTGCGCTGCGCGCGCGCTGTCGAGATGACACATTTTGTGCGCTGTTGCAGAAAGAGATGAGGAAGTGCAAGGTTTTTTGGGGTTACGGTAGGATTTTGAAGTTTTCTCAACACTGTTCTCTTTATCTCAAAGCTGAAACGTTGCACACAAAGCAATCTAGGAGAAAAAAGCTTAGACCGAACGTGCGAGCTTTATCAATCCTAAGCAGACAAAGATTTAATGGACACTTATAGTCAGCAAAACGCGGTCGATTGGGGTTCGACACGATTAGGCTTGGGTTTAGATAAGAAAAGCCATAAAACTAGCATTTCTGTTGTCATAACAATACAAAAAAACCAGACCGAACGTGCGAACTTTACGGATTTTAACAGACAAGACACAGACAAGTTTCCTACAGCGTTTTGGGGGGTAATAAAAGTCTTTCAATCAAATTTTTAGCATCCTTGCCACGCTGGTCAACCTACAATCAACAGCAATTTGGTCTCGGCACGAATAGACCGTTTCTAAAGCCTTAGAACCTAGTGGGGGCCTTTCAAACCTATAGAAATGATTCCAACCGCTCTAGCCCAACGACTAAACATGAAACAATACGTGTGCACCCCGTAATTGTGCACCGAGACCGATGGCGTGACGTTGACGTCATAAATGGGATTCTCGCGATGATGAATGCTGCGCTGTCATCACGATGGATGCGCGCTGGCAGCGCAAAGAAACATCAATAGGAAATTAGCTCCTCTAAGCGAGCACAATGGAAGTGATGATCGCTTGTGCGGGGGAAGAAACTGAAGTGAGCGGACGCGACGGACGTGCGTCGAGTGTCAGCTGGTAGGTGAGAGGCGAGTACATGTGTACAAACGTATAGTTTGGACCAACGGTAAGTGGAAATGGAGAGGAGGGTGCTTGATGTATGACAGCGAGCGCAACGTGAAAACGCTGAATTGTTTTTTGTATTCTGCATTCGGAAGGTAAACAGGTTAAAAATTTGGAAAAAGCCGCCGTTTCGCGGTTTGCACTTTAGCAAAAACAGGATTTGTTCAATCGCGTTATCATTGGCGATGCACTTTCTGTTTTGATGCAAACGATTCGAGAGAGAGAAGGTAAATCAGCGCAGTTAATACGCCAGGCTTTTAACAAAGAATCTGCAATCTACGGTCTACGGTCTAGAGGCACAAGTTGATGACAGAGAAACACGAGAAGGTGTTTACTGAAACCTAATCAGGTGTTAGGCTAGACAGGCAACCTGATGGAGTGTCTGGTGTCAGTCGCAATCTGCCAAAAAGGTAAAAATTGAAAATTGAGGCTAAATGAGGTTAAATTTTGACATAAGGTTATTTACATTGAAGTTGATGTACCAGTTCGAGGCCAAATGAGCCCAAGATGCACCGTAGT
Organism: Steinernema feltiae; assembly: GCA_007213375.1. NCBI lineage: Eukaryota > Metazoa > Nematoda > Chromadorea > Rhabditida > Steinernematidae > Steinernema > Steinernema feltiae. The sequence goes on from MQUG01003450.1 coordinate 28,481, forward strand.
GTCTTAGCAAAACCCGAAAAAACGAAGACACGATTTTTCAATCGCATTACCACTGGCGATGCACTTTCTGTTTTGATGCAAACGATTCGAGAGAATGCGGTAAACTAGCGCAGGAGCTGCGCTAATGTAAGCGTTTAGAGTATCAACTGCGAGCTGAATTGAAAACGTCTAATAACTGGTGGTTTGTCAGTCCTGGCCTGCTTGTCCGCCTAGGGTTTGAGTGTTTTTGACACTCAGACAGTTGGTATCGATTACAATAAATTTTTCTCTATTGTAGGCCAACTTTTCGGCGTAAATCTTCAACTCAAACAAGTCAGCTGAACATGCTTTTGTTATTTTAATACGCGGTTTGCAGCGCTACAGTAAGCCAGCGCACTGTCCATGTTTACACGAAGCCTTCAGTCACTTTCAAAGTCGCCATGTTGCTTTTAGACCGTAAACTCCTTCAAAAATTGCCATTTTATCGCAAATTTTACAATCTGTCCGTTTGTCCCAGCTTCCTCTCCACCAGGGGTCGTTTGAGCGCACGAGGAACGTTTGGAAGTGCAAGTATCTAAAGGTATTTTGGTTCAATTTGTAAACAGAGTGAATTGAAAGATGTGAACTGAGTGTTTTTGACACTCAGACAGTTGGTAAAAGTCGCACTTTCACTCCTTCCAACCCAATATTTCACAGAGTTCCACGAGTTCAAGCCCATCAACACAAAGCACAACTTACCCGTCGCCACAATTTCTTAATTCCCATTTCCTCCTCCTCTTCCTCTTCTTCCTCTTCGAATCAAATGACGTCGGATGACTTTTACCAGTCAATACAGTATCCTCTCTCTCGCTTCTCACCAAGGCAACATTCGAGAGGAAAGCTGCTTCTTTTTCTCAAAGACGCAAAAAAATCGTTTGACAAACACAAACAACGCGCGCGTCAGGACGTCTCGGATTACACGAACGAGTCGGAGCCGAGTTCAGCAACGACGCTTTTGAGGTGAGAGAAGGCAGGCAGATAAGCACGAGTTGCGTTGTGATTGGAACGCGCTATTAGCGGCGGCGGCTGCGTTATGAATAAGACGGGGAAAACAGAGGAATTTTTAATGAAATTCGGAATTTGATTATGAGAAACACGCGTTGCAGCCGGAAAATTAATTGTTATTGTGATGAAATGCGAGTTTTTGGCCAAAAGTTGAAAAAAGCTGAAAAAACTGGCGCTTTGTGTTGTTGTTGAAGCATTGAATGTCTAGGTGAGTTTAAATGCCAATAAATTAATCAGAAAACAAAAATTCAGTCCACCAAGTAAGTCAGAAACAGGTTGATATTGTAGCTTTTAGCTAAACATATTCTCAACTTGACACCTTTTGTCGTTACAAAATTGCATTCATTTTTACACACGGATTTTCTGGGTTTTTCAAGTTGTTATTGTGATTAAACTTGAATTTTTGGCCGAAAGTTGAAGCTGAAAATTGCGTTTTGGGTTGTTGTACATGAAATTTAATTTGACTTCAAATTTCAAAATTCAAATTGAACGGAAAGCAAACTGTTTCAAAGTAAGCCAGAAACAGGTTAATTTTGCGCCAACTCATAACAAAACGATTTTTCATACTGGTTCTCAACTTGACACCTTTTGCTGTTACAAAATTGCATTAATCTTTGCGGGTTTTTGAATTTTTCGAAGCATTTAAACCGGTTAAATAAAAGATTAGAAAACGAAAATGCATTTTGAGCGAAAACAGCGATTGAAAGTGATTGAAATGTACATCTTAAATGAATGTTGCTCGTGGAACGCATGCCCCGCTCTCATGCTCGCTCGGTCGTAATTCGATTAACCCTTGGCGCAGATATTTGCAAGCTGCAAATGGTCTCGCCATCATTTAAGATGAGTTATAGGCTTGCACTCCAAAGCATGGAACGGCGTGAATAAATTTCTCGATTTGGTCAAATAAATGACGAAAAAAACGAAATACTCGGCCAAAAATAGCTCTTTGGACCACACACACACGAGGGAAGAAGAAGATGGAAATTGAATTTTGATCTTTTTAGTCGCGTCGCAATTCCCCGAGGACTATAATAGCAAGAAATAGGCATAAATTGTCGAAAAGCGATGTTTTCATTCGTTTGGTGTGTTCAAAGTGCACTTTGGATGCTTTTGTTGTTTGGCTATGAATAGCTGCGCATGATTTTTGGATGAAATTTGAAGAATTCAATAAAATTCTTGGATTTTGCAATTTTGGCAAAAAATGTGGATAAATCCGCATGGGTGGTCACGTTTTTTGCCTATTTAACTTTATAATCGCCTCATACGTGCACGTATAAGACAAAAATAAACAAAAAATTGGAATTCTGAAATTTTAGGATTTTTGGCTCCGCACTGAAACAGACAAGGCGGAAGCGCATCGGAAACGGTAAAAATCATGATAAAACAGACGTGTGTGGTCATTTTCCTTGTCAATTTAACTTTGTAATCGTCTTATGCGTACACGCTTACAGCTAAAATACAAAAATACCAGTAAATTCCAATATATTCGGGTCCCGGACTGGAACAGGCAATGCAGAATCTGATCAGCACAGACCGTGCTTGATGCGTGCGCACCGCTACGAAAACATGGCAAAAACTAAACAAATTCTGGAAACTTATAAATATTTTTTGTTTTCGTTGCGGGACCCGCAAGGTCTCAAGACGACAACAAAGAGAAAATAATTAACTTTTTGTTTACTCGGGAAGAAAACTCCCACGGTACGGATCTCTTCGCGCGGTAAGACCGAAAACCACGCTCCATTAGAGAGTTGTTCGCGGCAGGAGAACCGGTAAAAGTAGACTGATTTTCGTCAAAGGTCAACTGAAAGCGCAGCGCAACCTCTAAAAGTAATTCGATCTGCGCGCGAACAAAAACGCGCGCGCACGCAACGTGTCAACGCTTTCAAATTAACAAAAGTATCGAATTTGCTGCGGGGATCCGCGTGGGGTGTTGACGTCATTTCGCAAATAGCGACTCTTGCAGAGAGATCCACGTGGGTTGAAGAGTCATAAATGGGAATTTTTAATAATTTATTGGGGTATGCATGAATACCTAGGACAAAAGTGGCTCTAGGCTAGCGTAACCATTGCACTGGATGAGTACCAGAGAAGCCGACGAGCCGGAAATCGAGCCGGCCGGCTCTTGGCTTGGCTCGCTCTGATTTTTGACCGGCGAGCCGGCTCGTGGCTCGGCTTCTCTGATGAGTACACTTTTGTCACTTTTCCGATTTGCCAAGCAGGCCAACACGACGTTGTCGCCAGGCAATCTTGAGATATGTCGGCGCCATGTCAAAACGAACCTACAATTGATTACAGACTACCGTAAATGGCCCAGTTTTTGGCTGACTAGACAGATAGCATGTTTAAGTTGAAATTTTTGCCAAAACAGCCAAAGGTAAATCACAGTACTTAAATACTGGCTTTTGTTGGTGACTCTTGCGCTTGTATTGAACAGCGAAACACTCCACAAGCTTCTTAGTCTCCAAAAATTTAGGCCGAAACGTTTTGTTTGACCCAGAAACAGAAGGCACATGAACTTACAAGGGAAGGCTGCGATTTCTCTGAAATTTGGCACAAGTGTAGGTCTATGTGATTATAGTGGATTCCACTTTCAAATTGATGCCCATATTAGGTTCGTGCCCGAGAAAAAGGCACGCGAATGGTCACAGGTTAAGTAACTTTTTACGCAAAATTGCATTTTTTGTCTGCTGTTTCTTCCTTCTGTTTCTGTCTTCCTTGCTGCTGTTTGTACCAACATACATGAAAGGGGCTACTTTTGAGAGTTTACGTGTCATTTTGAACCCAAAACGCTACATTTCTACAGAGTTCAGGCCTTGGACGCAGCTCCTGTACATCCATCTGGCTGTGAGTCCATTCCTGGACCAACTTTTTCTCTCCAACGTCATCTTCGTTTCATCTCAAGTAGCGACACGATTACAAGAGGTCCTTTGGTCGCGAGCTTCAGTTACCTCCTCCCAGAGGAGGACTGACATGATCCTTGAGATGACACCAAAGCACAAAGATCTCTGTTCAACGCCACCAGATCAACGCACTCAATGCGCTCGCGCTGTCTTGAGTCTGATCTCGTTTCTGCCACTCTCGGGTATCTTTTTGACAAAAAAGAGCAAAATCATGTCGCTCTCGATGTCACTGTTTGCGCAGTAAGTGACACCGGATCGAGCGGAAATCGGCGTTCTGTAAAGAACGATGACGTCGCGCTTTTGTTTGAAGACGGTTTTGCGGCGTCGGCGGCAAAGACGTAAGACGAACTTGAGTCAACAGCGCTGCATCGCTGAGTGCTCTGGCAGCTCGATGCGCGGCTGGCAGGAGAGGGTGACGTGTAGGGGGAACTGTTTGATGTTTTTTTAAGACAAAAAACTCACTTCAGGGATGTTGAACCTGAGCACCTTCTCCTTGGCTGTGGTCACCTCCGCGTCCTCTCCAAGATCCAGCAGCTGCTCCTCTTCTAGCTCCTCTTGCGTCTTCTCCTCCGCGTGTTTGAGCTCCAATGACGGCGACGACTCGTCGTCTACTCGCGCAGTAGACGTAGACGGTTCGCTGGCGTCGGGCGGTGGTTGTGGGTCCAAACGGTCCTGGACTACGGTAGAGGAGTGAAGGAGAGGGGGGTCGCCGTCGATGTAGTCGGTGACGACGTGCTGGGAACGGATCGAGCTTCGTCTGTGCTGAAATTGGGTCAATTTAGATCAAAACAGAGTGATTTTGGCTAGAATACACGCGTAGGGTTGTAACCTTAGGCTAAAGAAGGTCACACAAGTCAACCTTAAGCTTTCAGAGGCCACACACGTCGATCTTAGACTATAGAAGGTCATAGAAGTCAAACTACTAATGGATTCAACCTCAACGCGTCATTTCCAGCTCCAGAACGAGTCTAACATCAGCCCGGCCGTCCCAACTCTCAACGCGGAACTAAATCCCGCGCTTCCAATCTCAAAAGCCAACTCCATAACCACTTCCACTTCCACAGACACCAATCCAGACTCATAAATAGTCGTCGTTCCCCAATAGCGATAGCAAACTGGCGCGCCCGCCGCCTTGCAGCAGCCCATAAAACTCAAATCGCCGCCAAATGCCAAAGTTCACGCTCTGTTTAAGTTGTTTTACTGTTTGTTCGCTCGCGCGGAATCCGCGCGTCAAGTGCGTTAACAACAATCTTGTTAGCGGCTTAGCAACTCGATTGGCTGTTTGTGTCATTTAGTGCGCAAATATTGGAGGAAGTGGCGGTTTTTGTGGTGAAACAAAGGTGGACAGAAGCGCAAAGCGGTGTTTGTCAGAGTAATCTTTGGCTTTGAAAAATTGGTCTAAAAACATAGTCAATCGAGTTGCTCAGTTTATGGTAAAGTAATTACTCAAATTTTATACCTGTTACCCCCTGCACAGGGATGAGCGGACTTCCGACTTCCGGTTTGATCCCCCGGAAGCCGGAAGTAGTCGGAATTAAGGAAATACTAACTACTAACTGTTTAATGCTTAATAAAGCGTTGTTAACTTCCGATTTCCGGGGCTTTTGGGCACTTCCGAATTCCGAATTTAAAATTTACACTTCCGCTCATTCCGCTCATCCCTACAAAATATCTCGGTTCCGCATGCAATCTAGGGCTAATTTTATCAAAATGTGCTCTTAAAGGACATTGCTCCAAAAAAGACTCAGATTAGTAACCACCAGCATTTGCGATCCCGGAACCATCTTCGGCCGTTTCGAGTGATTGTGATCGCGATCTCGAATTGGTCTAGACCGACCCCAGTAAACGCAGGTCGTGAAATCGCAAAAAACACGGCCAAAACGACACAAACCTGTGTTTCCGTGGCCATTTTAGACCAATGAGAAGCCGTGAGGATCGCCCACGCCATCAGAATAACTCCAAACGGCCGCAAATAGCCAGAAAACTTCAAACTTCACAATCCTAGGTCATCCATATGCGAATGCAATGAAATCGTGTTGGGACCAGTAATTTTCGCGAAAATTTAGGTCCCCCCGCTAAGTTTTATAGCTCAAGGCTCAGTAACAAGAATTCTGATTTCAACATTAAGGTCGCTAGGCCGCAAATGGGGTTCAGGTTCAAATGGGTCAAAATTTCAGAAAAATCTGTGACGTTGTTAGAGCGATGTCACTGTCCCATATTGATATTTGATGATATTTGCAAGGCTTCATCCTATTTTTGTGCTGATTTGCAGCTGAAGCCGAGAAACACCGAGTTCAAAGTGACTGTGTTTTGAAATCGATTGGGCTTGAATTGTTTAAGTCCAAAGATGCCCGTGTCCACCAAACGCTTTACTAGCTATCAGGACACTTAAAACTAGCCCTGGTTTGATTTGGACAAAGCGGCAGGTACCGCAAGACCACAAACTTCTTCCAAACACGAAATCTTTAGAATTCGAGATAAATAAAAGTTGTGGCTTTTCAATTTTGAACGTTCATAGCTCTATGCTTCCATGTAATCACTGATTTCAAATCGTTCAAAAATGAAAAACTACCCGCGGCAAAATCAGGCGCACGATGCACTCAATTACACTCGGAACAACATCGTCAATCCGCTCTCCTACGTCATCGTCGTCCATGTGCAGTTGTCTGACGTAGTTTAGTGATGATTAGCGCGCGCTGCGATGCACGCCTGTTGACCCCGTGTCTTCAAATGTGCGCCTTTCAGCTGATTTGAGGTTAGAAAGACAATCGCTGGCCCTAAGATCGCTTGAAACACCCCTCGTTGTCCTCAACAACATGAAAATTCCAAAAATTCCTCTCAAATCTCATGTCGCCTGCCACGACCCCCAGGCCGCCGCCGCTGTTCGCTTTCAATATTGGGGATCACCCAGAGTTGACCCCACCGTCACTCATCAACAACTGCAAGAAGCGAACATTCCACTCATCCAACGCGGCGGTGTTTCAGCGCCTGAACGACACGCTCGTCGTGTGAGGTGCATGTTTTCACGACGACACCATTTTCAATCATTCCCGTGTGCTGATCTAACGACGACAACGACGACGGCGGCGATGGCGGCACGAAAACAGAGACGCGACGAGATCGAACGGCGCACCTGTTCTGTGCGCTGCTCGAAGCGGTGGGAAGCGGATATCGATTACTGGCTGGGCGAAAAGGTGGATTTTTGAAAACAGCGCTGACTTTGGAATGACTGAAGAGTACAAGAGGTGTACGGTAGCCTGGGGTGACCACACACATTGATTTTGAGGGTTACAGAACTAGACGCGTTGATTTAAGGATGCTGGACCATACACGTCAACTAACCCTGCCTATTCTGCGCTTTTAAGGAGCCTGTTGTCCACCTAAGCAATAGCTCAGCTTTACGTGGCCACACACGCTGATTTAAACAGTTATTTGCCAAGAAAATCACCACAAACATCGATTTTTAAGCTTAAAGAGTTGGAACACGCGTTTATTTGAATTTAAGGGTAGTGAAAGGAAGCCACACAGATTGAATGAGCTTAGCGCTGACCACACACGTCGGCCGGTTCAAACCAGCCTAGCCAGCGCTTTAAAGACAGGTTCCACACGTTTACCGTGACTATGATTTGAGTTTGAATGGCCACACACGTTGATTTAAGCGTCTCAATTGCAAATAATGACCACACGCGTCGATGTTTTATTTCATTTACTTACCACACACGTTGATCTTCAATGTTATGGAACGTATCGCTTTGTAGTGACTATAAAATGCCACACATGTCGTTTTTTTGGTTTTGAATGAACGCACACGTTGATCTAGTCTAGAGCGGGCCACACACGTCGATTTTTGGATTTTAGGGCTATTTATAATGGACTGATTTTTAGCTCACGTCTTGCTTGGGAACATTTCACATCACGCTGCCCACACACGTCGATTAAACCCTTGTAAGATTTCCAACTAAGAACCAACCTTGCCGAGCGCATCAATTGCCGGTTTCACTTCGTCGAAAAAATCGTCAAAAATCGCATCGTCGGTCGGCATGTCGAAGAGCTGATTATCCGCAACGGCGACCTTCCGCTGACTCTTATGGTGCGACCGTCTTCGTCGCGACGACGATTCAACGCCTCTGGCGGTCAGCGCATCACAACTACCGCCAATCGGTTTACGCTTCCCTGATTGTCGTGTGCCGGTCCCGTCGCGCGCGTCGTTGCTGTCGCGCCGACTCCCAAAGATGGTCGAACTCTGCCATTTGCGAAAGGAGTTGACGCTCTTCTTCTCTCTAATCCATTGCCAGACTTTATTCATCGATTCTGGAAGTGTGGGTTACGGTAGGCTATGGTCAAACGTCGGAAAAACACGAAAATACGGTAGTTGAAGCGCTCAAAATGGCGAAAATCGGAGAAAATCATCATGTGAACTCTAGACTCCGCATCAAAACAGACAAACCGAACCTTTGAACAATACTTTGGCTGAAAACAGCGATCGACACACACACACACCACGGTCACCGCTAGTCTTCCCCGTGACGTCGTCGAGCGTGCCTGACAGGACCATCTACTCATTTTTGAAGCGAGTGACAACAACAGGCTTACAAAACGACATAGAAGACTACTTTTACTGATTGACATGCGGATTGCTGGATGGATTGGTTCTATTGGAGTGGAGAAAAACAGAAATCGCGGAAGGCGAATCACGAAAACGAGACAAGGTAATTAACTTTAGAGCTGCACTCGTGAATCGTGACCCGAAAGTGCTCCGATGTCGTTAGGACTCTCGATGTTTACCTCTTTTGAATTTGATTTACTGTTCAATCAGCAGGCAATTGGCAAATTGGGCCACAAGTTCATTTTGAGGTCTGGAAAATCGTCATTTTGGATTGCCTCATCAGAATCGCAATGAACTCGTATGAATAGCAAACTAAACAAATAAATTTCTGGCGTTTTACAGTCGCCAGAGACGCATGGTGCTGGCAGCTCAATTTGAGTCGATTTGCTTTAAGACGCTCGGAAATTTGAGTCAAAATAGGGTTTTTTGGTTACTCATCGGTCTCGAATTGTGCGAATGCATCGATTTGGGTTAAAATACCCAAAAACCGAGGCCAAAGTTATCATTTGAACGGCAAATCTGTTAAGCACATTACGGTTTTGATTGGTTAAGCTCGTCGAATTGCTTTAGGAGGTGCGGCATTAAAGCCCAAACAACAGCATATGGTCTGTTTTGCTAGTTCTGTTCGTTGTTCAAACTCAAAAGTGGACAAAAAAGGACTAAAGGACCTTTTTTTGTCCTTTTTAGGACAAAAAAAACAAATCCACATATGATGGGCATTATCTGATGAATTACGGTTTTTTACAGCCTTGAGCCGCCTTATTGCGTGAACTAGTGCACCATTTTAAGCTTAAACATCCAAAAACAAGGCTGTCGTTGTCATTTTAACGGTTCACATGTATGTTACAATTTTATTCGTTTTCGCGGCTTTTTGGGTTAATAGAATAGAGCTTTCGATCACAAACTAATCGGGCTAACTTTGTTACTGATCAGAAGCTCCTCTCCCTCAGCTGATCGCCTCGAACATAATCTCTCATCATAACACGCGGACTATAGATTTCATGTAAACAAACGCTCCGAGAGCGGAAAAAGTCGTGATCGCAATAAATATAAGATTACACATCGAATCAGTGTGCTTGCTGACCGTTGGCGATTTGGGCTTGAAAACGACGTAGATTTACGACACGATCATGCCCTCGTTGATGGATAACGAATTGCTTTTGACAGCAGCGATATGAGCGCCTTAGCGAAGGTGCGAAAGGTGAGAATTGAGACTAGAAGCGAAGGAAGTTATGATTGTCGCCAGGTGAGACAGGTGAACGCGAGAAAATGAAGACAAAGTTTATAGATCACTTTCGCGGTCGACTAAAAGCCGAAAAGCGCTTTGCGGTCGCGTCAAGAGTCGTAAATCGCGCTTTTCGATCTAAATTTATTAGTCGCCTGAACAAAGGAGTCACCGAACGACTTTTAGAAAAACACTGACGTTGAAATCAGCCGCCTGAAGAACGGAGACAAAGAGGGGCGCGATTCTGGGGTTCAAATGAGACAAACAGATAAAGTAGTGAAGAAGAAGTTGTTGTCGAATCGATTTGAACCCAGAAACACGACCTTTGGTCGCTCGTTGTGGCTTGGAAGACGGTAAAACGCACGTTTCTTGTGGTTTCATCGGTGGATTAAGGGTATACGCTGAATTCCGATGATCGTCGGACATTGGGCATATCAGACAAACACGCGTTTTGAGGTAATTTGAAGCAAACGAGCATCAAATCAGATTTGTGAATTGCTGATCGAGCGTTCAAGAGCATTGGAACTGGGATTTTGATAATTTGGGAGCATTTTCAGCCCATACGGGTACATCACGTAATGTTCAAAAAGTGGAAAAACACGTTTGCAATTTGGAAAACTAGACTAGACTGAGAAAATCAAAGCTAGTCAACCCAATACGGTTTCTAGCCTTTTATATTACAGAATCCATGTTTACCGTAAGCCAGGATTACGTGACGAAAAAACCCACGTGGTTTTGTCTGATATGCCCAAAAGTCACCAGGCAGAGCCTGTTGCAGCTCCTAGGCCTAAGCCTATTGCAGTAACCCAAGGCAGTAAGAAAATAATTCGAAACGTCGCGTTTCTGCTGATCGCTTGGAACTGGAAAATTGCGATTGAAAAGTCAAATTTTACAAAATTTGTCCCTGAAATCAGGTTTTTCAACAATTTATGTTAATCTACGATCTCCGCTGCTCACTAGGCACCCTAAAACAGTGGTATGAGAGGTGTTCAAACCTAAATTGGCTTAATTTAAGCTCTCAGGACATAGAACTAGACTTAGAGGCTTGGAAAAAGCTGCAAATCTACTTTTAGCTCAATTCCAGGCTCACGTTTGTCCAAAGACAGCATTTTGAGTCATTTTTACCAAAACAAGACCCTCTGATTTTACTGATCAAACTTCAAATTGACACAAATTCAACACGACAACTTTCCGGAGGTTAAAATAATTCAAATCGAAAGTTGAAAACCGAGCGAAGGCGTTTTTTACCTCCATCTCCAAACCCTTATCTCCCTTCAAACCACAAAAATCAATCAAATCGCATGATTGACGGCATCGCTGCACAGGAGCACTTTTATCGCAAAATCAGTCGCTCCGATCACCACAGTTCAACTAATAACCGCCTCATCGCGCCATCAAAACAACTTTTTGAGCGAAAAGCGATCCGCAAAGTGGACGGACGCGTCGCGCTCTAATTAGCGAAAAATCGCACAAAAACGCGAAAGCAAATCCGCTTTATGAAATACGACGGCGACGGAGTGATCGCCGCCGCCGCTGCGGGTGATTAGCAACGCACTTCCTGAAGCCTCGGGGCAGAGGACGCGTCGCTGCCTGGCCAGCGGCGGCCGCCGTCGTGATGGGGGATGCGAGGAGCGGCGGGAGAGGAGGATGCGGGGTGCAAATCGGGGCCGCAAAGCACATTTGAACTGAGATTTTCATTTTAAGAACGAAATGTGGCGTTTTTTAATAGAATTTTGAGGCTACCGTAGTCAGGAGCTCAATTTATGAGAGTAAATCTGTCGCCCAGTCTATATCAAAGACTCATATCGATGTATTTGGACTAAAAGTGCAGAGATTTCTATAAAATCCAGCCTTTACATGTCAAACAAGCTTCGATTTGATGAACAAACTGAAAGTGCGACATTTACCAACTGTCAAACTCTCAAAAACGCTCAATTTTAAAGTTGTCACTTCATTCGGATCACTATTTGAACGAAAACATCTTAAATTACGTGCACTTTTGAACGTTTGAACGCCCTCTGCTGTAGAACGACAGGAACCAAGACGGACGGACGGACGGACAAACGAACAGATCGTAAAAGTTAACTGCGATTTTCGAGGGAATTTGGGGTCTAAACGCAACATGGCGACTTTGAAAGGTGGCTGAAAGCGGAGCGCAATTAGCGTTGACAGTGCGCTGGTCTACTGTAACGCTAAAAAACGGAATATTACTATATCAAAAGCGCATTCAATGCGCTGACGTCTGAATTGAAAATAATTGTCCTAAAAGATAGGGCAAGTTATCGTAATCGATGTGACAGACGGGCAGACAGGCTAGCACTGCCCACGTTAATTGCGTTCAGCCTTCAGCTACCTTTCAAAGTTGCCATGTTGCGTTTAGACCGCAAATTCCCTTGAAAATCGCTCTTCTATCTTTTACGATCTGTTCATTTGTCCATCCGTCAGTCCTAGACTGATACTGCCGTTAGACGTTGTCAATTCAGCTCGCAATTGATTGTAGTTACCCTAAACGCTTAGCGCAGCTCCTGCGTTGATTTTCCTCTGGTCCTGAGTTACCGCGCTTCTCTTGTCTCTCTCGAATCGTTCGTATCAAAACAGAAAGTGCATCGCCAGTGACAACGCGATTGAACAAATCGTGTATTCTTGTTTTCGGGTTTTGCTAAGACACTAATGCGCATCTTGGGCTCATTTGGCCTCAAGTTTGTCCACCAAATTCAATTCTATACCTTTCCGCATATCGGTAAATGCGTGCGTTCTCGTTTTTAAAGATTGCGTCTGACATGAGATACTCCGTCAGCTCGGTCTGTCTAGCCTCGCACCCGATCAGCTTTCACCAAACACATTCTCGTGTTTCTGTCATCAACAAAGTGATTTGGTGACCTGCTCGACTCTTTGAACTTATTTCAACTTTGTGTCTTCCTGATCCCGCAAAATCAACATAAATGCATAATGGGGGCATCAAGGGAAGAGTCTAGTCGATGCACTCAAGGATTGTCACTCAACAAGCGAATCAGATCGCTTTTTAAAATCAATTCTGAGAGATTGTAGTAAACCTGAAAAGCATTTTGCCTCTATGAGTCGATTGCATTAGTCAGCGAGAAACTCGTGAATTGTAGAGAATCGTGAGAATTGACTTGGCAGAAGTTCAGCGTATAGTCTCCGCTGGAGAGATGTTTTTCGGTAATGGCAGTCCGATTATGGCGTTCTGTTTGGCAACAGAAACAATCACCTGCTTGTGAGTTAATCACCCTCCACGATCAGCTTCACATGCTGTTTGCTGGCTGTTTCAGATCATTTTTCGTGATAGATCATAGAAACTCAGTTTGTCGACGTGCGACGGTACTTCTAACGAGAGTTCAAGCAACTCACCGTCTGAACTGTTCAAATTCTTCTATGCGGTGAATTCCTAAAAGGATCGAAGCGTCGTTCGTTCAGTCAGCACTAGTGTGTGAAAGTGCTCCGTTATGCTTGCTTTGCAGAAACGCTGCCTTATCGTCGCTTCCAGAGGAGACAAAGGACTTTGTCCCTGTGAGCGGAAATCAACGGCGATAAGCATTCAAAGAAGAATCTGTCCTGCCGCTCAACAATACTCTGCGAAAGCCTCTTAAACAAGCTTAGCAGCATCGAGGAGCTTTGCGCCAAACTCAAATTCAGTCAACAGACTTCATCGTATCGCTCCAATGCAGCAAAAACTCGTCTGCAATGAGCGACGAGACTATAGCACCATCGTGGTTTGTCTGCTAGCCGACAGCGATAAGAGACGCTTATCAGTCTGGCAGACGATTTTGGTCTGCAGCACACAACCTCGAGAGGCGCACGTCGACGTGTCCGGCGGAGTTGACGACGTCGGAAGACGCACGTATCGAATTGAAGGAAGGTCCTGTCGCGTTATCAGAGATCACCTCTCGTGGGAGCAGCGCTGATAGCACAGAAATAGAGCCATAAAACACGCCTCTGGCAGCAGCAAATCAATCAGAATACACACTTTGCATGCCAGGCGGTCAAATTCAACTTTTGCACCCCAAGCGTCGGTCGCTCGTCGCTCGCGCGGCGTCTTTTTCGTCGCGCTGTTTTGATGATCAACGAACTTTGCGTTGCCTGGCGCTGTCCGTGTGGAGCGGAGAGAGCGCAGCACCTCATCTCGCTTGCCGTCCGCGCTGCGAAGAAGAACGATGTTTTCCAGCGCAACTCGCTCGCCGTTTTCTTCGATTTTTTCGTTTCGCGTTGTTACAGCGGCGTGTTGATTCGCGGTGAAAGAGATGCGAATTCTGGAATTGATTTGAAGGGTGGTAGGGCTGCTTTCTGCGTGATGCGTTGTTGCTATGGGCCTATTTGAGCGTTCTCAATTTCACCGACCACAAGTCAGAGACGATTGGATGAACGAGAAATGACGAAATGCTGAAATTTTTGATCGATTGACGCTATTTTTTTGTTATTTTCTAGTGAGCAGCGGTGCTTTTAGGTTTTCAAGCGCGTTTCAAATCATTTTAAACAGAGAAATCAATGGAATTATGAAAAATTGATTATGAACTGATCTTGATCGTATTTCTTGATTTATACGTCGTACGCGCTTCAGTATAATAGCCCCGAAAGTGTGGATGAGAAACCGACCCAGAAACGAATAGAGAATGGTCGTTTCTAGCTTGATTAGCTCAATTTTTCGCTCTTTCCGTTCTCAAACAATGGAAATTGCATTTTTGTTGCTCGGTGAGTTTCAGACCAGATTGAGACCGTTATGCTGCTCCCTACGAAGCCTGATAAGCCAGGAAACTAACAATAAGCTAAACCACTAAGGTAGTCAGCCTAAACCTAAAACAGTGACAATATGGTCAACACAGCACGAGGCCGAGCTCACATGAGGTGGTGTTCAGTGTTCTCTATTGCTCCGTTACCTCGACAGAAGTGTTTTCCCGTGAAAATAGTGATATCTCACCAAAGCGGCTTCAACTATGTTCTCACATGGAGTGGTATATTGCTCTGTAACCCTGACAGCTGTGCTTTCCTGTGAAAATAGCGCTATCTCACCAAAGCGGCTTTAAAGCGCTGCCCCCTTCACCGCATTGTCCGTAGCGCAAGCCGTGATTGCCGGCAACTCATCTCTGATCCATCTTGCATCGATGCAGTGCTGATAATGCAGCGAGCGAGGGTCATTCACAATACCGTTGCGTGACCGTGAATTTTCAGGAAGATCTTGACGACGCAATTGTACACGCACCGCTCTTTCAGATCTACCTCACCTCAGCTACCATGATGACCGCTCAAGAAGGATCGCTCGTTCGCCAGAATTTTTCGAACGAAGTCGAGGCCGCAGTCAACAAACAGATCAACATTGAACTTTACGCGTCCTACGTCTACCTCAGCATGTCGTTCTACTTTGATCGCGCCGACGTCGCTCTCCCCAAGATTTCTGCTTGGCTGAAGGCGTAAGTCGCCCCCTAAACTTCTATATTTCCATTTATCGGAACGTTTCCAGTCAATCCGATGAAGAACGCGAACACGCCGAGATCCTCATGAAATTCCAGAACACTCGCGGTGGTCGCATTATGCTTCAGAACGTTCAGAAACCCGAGAAGGACGAGTGGGGCACCGCGCTCACTGCTTTCGAAGCCGCTCTCACCCTGGAGAAGTTCAACAATCAGTCGCTTCTGGAGCTCCACGCGTTGGCCGCTGCGAACAACGACGCTGAGGTATCGGTCGATCAACTCGAATTACCAAGTTTGCTCATGTTTGATTGGTTTTTCAGATGTGCGACTTCCTCGAGGACAAATATCTCCGCGAGCAGGTCGAATCGATCGAGCAGATTGCGAAATTCATCACAAACCTCAAGCGCGTCGGACCCGGACTTGGAGAATTCATGTTCGACAAGAGTTTGTAAATATGGCGCATCTCAACGGGGTTCTCTACAATGGGATGATTTTGAAGATTACTTGTATTTCTGGCCAGAGAATTATTTTGTTTGGAATTGTTAATGATTGCTGTATGATTAAAGGACAGCGATCGCGACGGAAGGGTGAGATTAGTACGAGTTCGTTGATGGTTGATGACAGGTCTCGTCAAAGACGACCGTATCACGCCGTTCTCCCCACGAAAGTGTTGCCCTCATGGAACTCTTCACGTTCTTCACCACCATGATGCAGATTTCCGCTTCGAGCCAAATTCTTTGCCATTTTGACGATGAAATGCCGCTACGCATGCTAGATGAACACGAGGAAACGAGTGATCCAGTCACAGATCCAATCCACTGTTCGCTGGCACAGCGAGCGAGCCATTGTGACATTCACTCCGCGGACGAAATGCAAAAGTTGAACACACATGAAAACGTGTGTTTAGTACCTGGAATCTGATGTCCCAGCTATTGGAGCGGCAAATCAAGCCGGTGCTGCTTCTAGTCCATGCATTTTCCGAGCAAGAATTCAGTGCCCGAATGCACAGAGCGCCACTCGAGCAATTGAAACGGCATCTACGAGTGCTTCAGCCCATCCGGGCAAGAATTCACCAGAGGCAGCCAATTTAATGTTTCGAACCTCGAATTGACCGACCTGTGAGCGTTTTCACACTTCGAAGACCTCTTTCAAGCGTAGAATCCCATGAGCGGACCGCCAGAGTGAGCGCGAGCATTTCCTGGAGTCATTGTGACCTCTAAATGGCGCTCGAGCCATGTTGACTATGAAATGCCGCTACGAAATGCGAATTGAACGCATGAAACGTGTGATTAGCACCTGGATCTGATGTCCCAGCTATTGGAGCCGGCAAATCAAGCCTGTGCTGCTTCTAGTCCA
>MQUG01003451.1:0-43745 GCA_007213375.1 Steinernema feltiae
TCGCGACGGAAGGGTGAGATAGTACGAGTTCGTTGATGGTTGATGACAGGTCTCGTCAAAGACGACCGTATCACGCCGTTCTCCCACGAAAGTGTTGCCCTCATGGAACTCTTCACGTTCTTCACCACCATGATGCAGATTTCCGCTTCGAGCCAAAATTCTTTGCCATGTTGACGATGAAATGCCGCTACGCATGCTAGATGAACACGAGGAAACGAGTGATCCAGTCACAGATCCAATCCACTGTTCGCTGGCACAGCGAGCGAGCCATGTTGACATTCACTCCGCGACGAAATGCGAAGTGAACACATGAAACGTGTGTTTAGTACCTGGATCTGATGTCCCAGCTATTGGAGCGGCAAATCAAGCCGGTGCTGCTTCTAGTCCATGCATTTCCGAGCAAGAATTCAGTGCCCGAATGCACAGAGCGCCACTCGAGCAATTGAAACGGCATCTACGAGTGCTTCAGCCCATCCGGGCAAGAATTCACCAGAGGCAGCCAATTTAATGTTTCGAACCTCGAATTGACCGACCTGTGAGCGTTTTCACACTTCGAAGACCTCTTTCAAGCGTAGAATCCCATGAGCGGACCGCCAGAGTGAGCGCGAGCATTTCCTGGAGTCATTGTGACCTCTAAATGGCGCTCGAGCCATGTTGACTATGAAATGCCGCTACGAAATGCGAATTGAACGCATGAAACGTGTGATTAGCACCTGGATCTGATGTCCCAGCTATTGGAGCGGCAAATCAAGCCTGTGCTGCTTCTAGTCCATGCATTTCCGAGAGAGAATTTAGTGCCCGAATCAGAAATCAATTAACAAACAGAGACTGATTGTGAGAGGTACATTTTGCTGTGGGACGAGGAAATAATGACAACATGATGATGATAATGATATTTAATGATAATGACAATGAGCATAATGAAACATAATGATGAAAACATGGACAACAAGGAACAATATAAGAACAACAACAAGGAACAACAAAAACGGAAAACAACAACAAAAGACCTAAATGATCAACAGCGACCGCTTTATTTGGCACTCCGTCTCCTTCTAGAAGCGCAGTGTTCATTTGGTTACCGTACGAAAAAGATGAAATGAGTGATTGGTAGTTTTTCTGACAAAGGAAAGTTGCACGCGTAGGGAAGCTTTTGCACAACATTTGTAGTCGCCCTATGTAAGGAAGATATCCTACCTGGTTCAAAGCTGATGGCAGAGTTGCCATTATAATCAGATGCGCATTATCTGGAGCTCGCATCAAAAGATGGCGAAGGGCCATCAAACAAGCATCTTCGCCCGACATTGGCGCAAAACCTCGACTCAGCGCTATGAGGATATCGGTTGGCTCACGCGATCTGTCGGTAAAATTCGCTAACTCATTAACGCTCGTTATAATATGGCTGCGTTCTCTTACGCGGCATCCAATTGCAGAAGCTAACCGGTCTCCCAGAATGATAAAGCGTTTACGAGTGAATTATTAAAAAAAAACTCGATTGGCTCGGCACGGAAAAGGATAAATTAGCTATTTGGGGACAGCTCACGCGCTCGTTTAAAAAATTCTAAAATTATAATTCCCCACAGTTGCATTGTCAGCACGACACTGGCGTTCGATGGCGGTCGGGTCTGCTTGACATCCACTACGTTTTCCTACGTTGCTTTCTCCCTCATTCCCTCTTTCTTTCTCATCCCCTTCTACCTCAACAACACCAGAGCAGGAGAGAAAGCCAATTTAGTGTTTTAGACCTCGAATTGAGAGATCTGTCAGCGTTTTCACACCTCGAAGACCTCTTTCAAGCGCAGAACCACGAAGAGCGGGATCGTTTTGTTTCAAAGGCAGTGAGCGCGGTTCCCCACTCGTCCTTCTCGGGTTTCTGAACGTTCTGAAGCATAATGCGACCACCGCGAGTGTTCTGGAATTTCATGAGGATCTCGGCGTGTTCGCGTTCTTCATCGGATTGACTGGAAACGTTCCGATACATAGAAATTTATCGTCTTAGGGGGGACTTACGCCTTCAGCCAAGCAGAAGAGCGCCACAGGAGCAATCGAAGAGGGACATCAACGAGTGCTTCAGCCCGTGCGAGCAAGAATTCAGCACCAGAGCAGGACAGAAAGCCAATTTTGTGTTTCACGACGAGCGCGAGCATTTTGTGGAGTCATCGTGACCTCTAAATCGCGCTCTTCCGCCAACACGGCGTCATACTTTGTGTCCGTTCGCTCTCCTCCTCCCTTCTTCACCTAAAGATCACCTCGCGCCGCTGATCTTCCGACCTTCCGACCGGTTGTTGACTATAAAGTCAACGCGCCGCCGCCACACGACCGCCACTCGCCCTCATCTGTTGCTGCAATGTTGCTTCCGACAATCGTTCTCGCGCTGATTCTCTACTACCTCTATGAGAAGTACTTCGTCGATAGGCGAAAATACCCGCCCGGACCGTTTCCGCTGCCGCTGGTCGGCAATTTGCTGTCGATTGACGAGCAGAACAGCGGGAAAGACGTCCTGAAATGGTGCGCGCAGTACGGAAAGGTGTTTACGCTCTGGTTGCCGAAGCCAAATGTCGTCATCTGCGATAAAGAGGTGCGAAACTGTGGTTATAATCTTGAATTTTGATGATTTTTCAGCTTTTGAAAGAGTATTTCGTCAAGAAGGGCGAAGTCTTTGCCGGAAGACCGAATTTCTACCTGAACAAGATGATCTTTGGCGCTGATCTCGGGCTGATCTTCAACGAGAACGGCTTCTACAAGCAGCAGCGCCGCTTTGCGCTTCACGTTTTGCGAGAATTCGGCGTTGGAAGACCGATTCTTCAGGTTGGTTACTTAATTAACGCGAATTAACCCGAAATTCCGGTTTCAGGACGCGATCACCCACGAATCCCGACGCTTGGTTGATCTCTTCACCTCGGAAAACGGCTCCGCGGTCGATCCGAGCGCGTTCCTCACCACCGCGGTCGGCAACATCGTCCACAAACTCGTCTTCGGCACCGTTCGCGAGCATCACGACCCGTTCATCCACAAATTCAAGGCGGATCTGCAAAAGGTGCTCGAGGACTTCCAGTCGGTCTTCATCTTCGCGCTCGAAGGCGCGCCTTTCATCAGGCATCTCGAGAAATTTGTCGATTTGGGTCTGACGAAGCTCATCAAGTACAACGACAAGATTTTGGACCAAATTCGCGAGGTACGTTGGCAGCGATTGTAGAGCATTGAGCTACCGTAATCTCTCCCTGTGCAGGAGATTGAGCTTCACAAGAAGACGATCGACTACAACGGTGCGCCGCGCGACTACATCGACGCGTTCCTCCTGGAGATCAAAAAGGGCGAAGAGGAGATCTACAACGAGCAGCAGCTTGCAGTCGCCGTCTACGACCTCTTCTCCGCCGGTACCGAAACCACCGTAACCACTCTGCGCTACGCGATCCACTATTTGCTGAATAATCCTCGCGTTCAAGACAAAATCCACGAGGAAATCGATCGCGTCATCGGCAATGACTACGTAAGCTCAAAATCATACCTACAGTACCCCAATATCGTTTCTTCTAGGATGTGAACATGGCTGATCAATCACGGTTACCGTACATCTGCGCTACGATTCAAGAAGTTCAACGTGTTGGAAACATTCTCCCCTTCACCCTACAGCATACCGTACAGGAGGAGGTCGAGGTCGGAGGCTACCGTATCCCCAAGGGAACGATAGTTATTCCTCAGTTCCAAGCGGTTCACGAATCGCCGGACGAATTTGACGGTAGGCACATTTGATCTAACAGACAAAAACCAGCTTCAACACATGTCCAGACACAAACTTCCAACCGTTCAAAAATCGAACTGTCTAAATCAATTCAATTCCAGACCCCACGGCGTTCATCCCAGAGCGATTCCTCTCAGCAGAGGGCACCTACGTCAAAGACGACCGTGTCACGCCGTTCTCCCTCGGCAAACGCGCCTGTCTAGGCGAAAGTGTCGCCCGCATGGAGCTCTTCATGTTCTTCACCACCATGATGCAGAATTTCCGCTTCGAGCCAGAACTCGCCGAAGAGCCACCAAAACTGACGTACGCGCGCGGATTCGTCCGCGGCACAGTACCTTACAAATGCCGAGCCATCAGGCGCTAAATAAATCGACTAAATATCACTTTAACTAACATATATCACAATCAACCAAAACACACAAAAACGACAAAAATTAGACAACTAAACGAGCAACAAATCGATGCGGGCCTCGGTCAACGCACGCATGCATCCCAGATCGGCGGTGTAGCCACCAGCACGACGCCGTTCGCTCGGCTGGATGATATTTTGGAGATAGCCGCGCTGAGTGAGCTCCTGGATGGTTGGAAGCGGAGGTCCGTTGAGAGCGAGCACGGGGACCGCGTGCTTGTACGGTTTTCCCATCTGGCGAACTGGGCCGAACGACATCGTCGTCGCTTGCAGGCGGCGTTGTTCGCGTTCTAAAGTTTTCGAGATCAATTGACCAAGATTACTGAATATGTAATTACCGTGTTTCTGTTGCAGCTTCATGCGAGCCTCTTCTTCCCGTTCGGCAAACTCCTTCTCGATTTGTTCTTTGCGAACGCGATCGAGAATGATTTCAGCATGGGTGTTCGAATCTTTGAGCTCGTTGATGATTGCATCGCGTTTCTTTTTGGCTTCCAACTTGGCCGCTTCGATCACTTTCTAAGACGGCAGATATGCAAAAAGTGCAGAAGAGCAAAGAGGACAAACCTGCTCATCACGGGCGAGCTGGTTACGCTTGTGCATGTCTTGTTCTTCACGGAGCTGTTGCTCAATCCACACCTGATCGGCATCCTTTTTACGACGGTTTCGCTCTATTAGCTCCAAATGTTCGTCCTTGAAGCGTTGCATTTCCGCTTCGGTCGCCTCAACGTCGATGCCATCTTTCAGATTGCACACAAGATGTTCGATCCGTTCGAGATAGTCGTTGTACTCACGGAGGGTTGGAAAATCGTCTTGCTTCAGGTTGTAGATCTAAATAGGCAAGGATTAGGTCATGTTCTATCTGCAGCCGGGCATTTCGCATTATAAGTTAAAAGCTCGTGCTTACCTTTTTGACCTTTGAGCGAAGAAAATTCTCTCGCTCCATCATCGGATCGTCCAACGTCTGCTCCCAGAAGCCAGATTTCTTCAACAACCGCGAGCAAGTCGGGCAGTTGCCCGCACTTCTCGCAAACAGATTATCGACGCAGTTCTTGCACAGCGGATGACCGCACTCGTTGACCATCATCACCATCCCTCGATTGTTGTACTCTTTCGTCTTGCATTTCGGACATTCGCGCATGATTGGTTGGTTGTGTGATTGATGTAGTAAACAGGAAAAATAACAGAAAATGAGGAGCTTCTATTCCTCGATGATGAGCTTCGACTTTGGCAGTGATTGGCTGATCGCTGTTTGTCGTCGGATGGTCGCCAAAGACTCTTTTCCCAACTTGTACAGATTCACCAGCTGTTCTTGATCGGTTACTTGTCGATTCTGCACAAAGTACTCTCGTACGCGACGCTTCGAGAATTCGCGGTAGTTGTACTGAGGAAACTGAAAGCGGAAAGATGGTTTAGACCAATTGTAACCAGATTAGCTTACCTCACGAGCCGCACGTTGGAGATCTTTGTAGAGTTGGACCCACGAAACACGTGAAATACTGCTGGCCATCAACAAGCGCGTAGAGAGACGAGCGACAATGCCTGCTCACCTGAATAAAACAAACATAGAATAGATCCGAATTATAAATCCAATCCAGTGCAACAACACATAAAATCACAAATCCAGTGTAATAGAATAAACACATATAATAAAAACACAAAATAAGTAAAACTTATATACGAACAGTACGCATGAACCGCAAAAATCAATCAAATCCATTTGGGACCGGAAAAAACAATTCTTTATTAACACTATATTTCACTCGTTAGTCAGCAATTTCAATGATTTGCCCCGGCCGTATCTTGTGCCACGAGCGCACCACTTCTGACTTCACCTGTGGCTGGTACTCAGGTTCGGATACCCGTTCTCGGAAGATCTTCTCGAATGTTTTCAATTCAGAAGATTCGTCTTGCATTTCTCGTAGATTCGAAACGTGAATGACTTCGCCTCTCTTGTTGTTTTTGCAACTGAAAATGCGAAAAAAAGTAGAAGATATCAGAGCCTAGAGAAACAAGCATGTGGCAGCCGTTCGCCTGATACGTAAATAACAAAAATGACCTACTCATCCAACTCGTGAATGTTTCCAACGTAAAGTCGATCTCTTCTCAAAGCAGTTTGGAACTTTATCTTGTGCTCTTCGCTCCCATTGTTCCAAAACTCGGCACCCTTGAAGCAAATGCGCATCACTGTCAGAAATGGAGGTTGAACGCAGTGAGATTCGTGAATCTTGAGCAACGATTGCGACGACGAGATGACATTATCTCGGAATCCAAAGTCGATAAACTCGACTAGAATCAAATAGGTCGACCGCTCGGGGCTATCTTCTTCAGCGTCTCCCTCCACAAACTCATCCTGCATTTTGATGAATTTCACACGACGGTAGCGCAAATGTAGCGGCGCTTGCTCGCCCTCTGTTTGAATGCAGTGGTATATACCGTATACCGGCCTGCTCTCGTAATGGTACTTCCTAGGAACAAGTGGTTGTAGGAAAGCATGAAGACACGGAATCCTTACGCCTGATCAAGATCCATTGGCAGTCTATTCTCCGGGTTACCGTAAAAGTACTGCAACTGGCGTGAGAAGTTATCGAACGAGTTCACCGGTTCCACGTAGTGATCAAAGTGGTTCGCAAGCACTGTTTGCTCCGTTTTAACCTTTTTCCCACCAGCCCGCTCCTCCGGTTCAGGCTTCACCAAGCTGGCACGGAAGAATCCAGTTGGATTTCGTCTCTAAAACCGGCCTATTCCAATCTTCAACAGAATAGTTAGCTCACCTGCTCTGAGGAGATCTTCAAAACCACCTCGCCACTGTCAAGGAAGAACTTATTGTTCCTCAAATACGTCATATCGAGTGGAGCGACGGACTTAAATTCAAATTCTTCGAACTCACGCTTCGCCCAATCCATCTTTTGCAGCTCTGGCTGCTCTAGGAAGATGGTGGGAATGTTGTCGAGGTTGTTCCACAGAAATTCTGGCTCAAGTTCGTTCTTCTAAACCTTTCGCAATGTAATACGAAGGCTTTAAAACACATACCAATCGATCCGACCACAAAATTCCATTGCTATTGATGAAATCGTAGGGATCCATGGACTCTTCGGGGGAAAACAAATCGGTTTCTGAGGAGTCGTTTCTGACAACCAGTTCATCGATGATCGATACTCCTTCCGGAAACTCTTCATTGAACCCCTCAAGAGAGCCTATAATGGGCATAATCGTCTCGCAAGCATCGCGATCGGCTTTGGACGTATTGAAACACGTATGCTTTCCAGTTCCGAAAGCGATCTTCAAGCGGAGAGTTGAAAACTCTTCAAGAATGTTCCGTAGCAGCTCGCAGATCTCCTCTGACCATGTTATCAACTGTAAAATACGATAAGTGGTAAATTCGAGTTACTAGGCAACTCACCGAATCATCGTATTCTTGGAGTTGAACCAGGGGGAACAACGCCACTGGGATGGCTTGCCACGGGTGGTAGAAAAGCTTCTCTGGGAGAGGATACAACGTCTTCTAAAATGAATAAACGAAAACATGTTGCCACATCAAATAACGAGCTTACCAAGGAGACCCACTGGGTATTTCCGTAGTCAATATAGAGCACATAGCAGTAGGTGCGCCTCGCATCCTTTGGATCATGCGCGGTACTCAGAATCCGAGCTCTCGACATTGTTTTATCCGTTCTTGGTGCGTAGCAGTAGCGGAATTTGGTACACTTGTGCTCACTCAATCCCAATTCATTGCCGTCGCTAAAAATTCAGTTTTAAAAACAAAATCTAACGCTGTTTCTCACTTTATCAGAGGTTTGTCGAGCTGGCTAGTAATGTGATTGTGCAGTTTAACCCAAACACAGCTCGGTGATTCGACATGGGAGAGAAAACAATTGGCTGAGAGACGTAAGAATATCCGATGGATCTGAACGGTAAGAATAGAAGCATTTAAAAACAATGATCCAAATGCTTACAATCTCAACTTGCTGAGTTCCCTTCTCAAATGCACCATTTCGTAGAATTTCCTCACCTTCGCCTTTGATATCGTCCTTTTTGAAATACGGAAGCAGCATGCGCTCGCTGTTCGAGTACTCTTTCAGCAATTCTTTTGTTAGGAGACCGTCTTCCCAGGCTCCATAGCATCGTTTGACAACGGCGGCGACAGGCGGCTTTGCGAGATCGTCTTGGTCCCATTTGTCAGATGGCGGCATGGTGGAACCTGCAACTGGACGAAATAAGAAATGTGGTATGTGGAGAATACAGATTTGATAGAATCGGGAAAACACGCTCGAAAAGAAGAGATTAAGCTAAAGAACAAAGTAGAAAATGGCGAAGATTACTACGCGAACAATTTCAACATCGTGCTGAACTATTCAAGTATGGATTTGAATGTAGAATTTATACGCTCTTAAGCGCAATTTCCACTCTTGCCAGAGCATCTACATGCAAGCGCAATCATCAAAAACTAAAACAAGACAGGAAAAGCAAAAGCACGAGACAAGGAGGCAATCGCAAGCGTTTCAAATTTCACAATCGCAAGCGCGTCGAGATCTGCCGGAAACATCAAACTGCATTTCCAGGATCTGTGAGTCACTCGTAAATTAGATATTTTGAGCTTTTTAGAGCCACAATTCAGGCACAAAGCGCTTGAACGGGAGAGGAGAACGATTCAGATAGCATTGTGAGAAACGAGAATAATTCTGAAATGCTCGAAAACGTTTTGTGGGCATTATCGAATGATGAGCGATGAAAGCTTCTGCGCACAAGACAAGTTGAGCAGATCCACCGTGTTCTCAGGACGCTCGACGAGGTTTTCGGATATTTGACATTCCAGGCTCGCTCTAAAACTTGTGAGGTCGCGTGCACTTTGCAGAGTCTGTCCAGCTGTGATTTGTCATATTGTTTGCTATCAACAACGCATCAGCTCAGAAGACCGCCACAGACCATTATTCCGTTGCCCCTGTCGACGCGCGCAATAAACCCGTTCTGAGAAATCAGCGGAATGAGTTTGACATGCTATACACAACAGATATTTATCCAAATTAAACATTTTCAAGAGCTTTGTACGGCTTCGAGAGCGATCGAGCCGTACGCGGGCCGCTTCCGCTTCATGCAGAAGCGGTAGATTGCCGCCAGGCAGACGATCCCGGCCAACATCAGGCCGGCGCCAGCGAGCATGTCCTTTGCTCGGGTGCTGGGACACTAAAGTGACAACGATTAGAGTTCAAAAGTCAACGCTGACCGTTTGCGACGCTTCCATCGCATCGGTGTCCTTCGGCATCGACGACGTGGTCGACGTCAGCTCCGGTCCGTGCCCAGCCCGTGCATACGGACCGCAGCACAGAGGCATGGGCCCAGGAGCGTTCGGGTTGCACCGACAGTCCACCCACAGTGGATGGGCTTCAACGCCTTGGGCCACGGCGATGAGGAGCATGAAGACGGCGATGCTGAGAATGAGTGGGGACATTCTGGTTAGAGGAAAGGACCGTATTAAATATATTCCAGTAAAGCTGACTTACGGAGGAGTGCGTGTGGCCGAGAGCGGGAGAGTCGAGGTGATTGATTGTCTCAGGTGCGGGCGGTGTGCATCGATCAAAATTGCTACAAAAAATCAACAAAGAGAACGATAGCGAACGACAATTTCTCGTTTATCTTCGTTGTAAACACGACCGTCGCATTGAGTAGTTGATGTTGTGCCACGTTATTGTTGGTTCAACGCGTCAGCTAGCCAGAACTGTTCGTCCTTAAGAACGGTGCCGAGCGATCTGCTTCAGAGAGCCTCCAGAGAGCCTTTCGTCTGTCCGTTCATCCACTGAATGAGCCTCGTCCGCAGTGCGGATGATGCAACGTCGTTTTTTTGTCCTTTCACCTTGCAAACCAGCTCCGCAGCCGATCAATCCGCGTTTCTCGCCACTGCGCTCTACAGAACGAGCATATCGATAGCACAAATCACAATTTATTAACGTTAACCAAAAAATTAAATTAAACCCGGAACGCTCAGTTCTTACTTCTTTCCACCAGTCTCCTTCAACACCGCGTTGAGCAGAGTCAACGCCTCCGTCGTGGTCTTAGGACGCTCGATGAGGTTTTTGGAGGCCTTCGACGCTTTTCGCAACTTCGCATTCAGATCCTCTAGCGCAGCATTCTTGGAAACCAGCTGTGCGTACTTGAAGGCGTCCTTCTGTCTTTGGTAATTCATCTCTTTGTTCTCCTCTTCCAGCTCCGCCATGCGCTCACGAAGATCGTACGCAACGCGCGTCTGCTCCTCGATCTGCTCGTCGGCCTTCTGCTCGTGGTCGCGGAGCTGAATTTGGAGGTCAAGACGCTGTCTGAAGAGATCCTCGTTGGTGCTGTCCTTCTCGTCGAGCAAATTGTGGCAGCGAGTCAGCTCCACCTCGATGCTCTCCTTCGCATCCAGCTGCTCGTGCAGGAAGTCGATCTCCGCCTGCAGCTCCTCACCGATAAGCACGTGCTCTGCGCTGACGCGCTCGGACTTCAATCTCTCATCCTCCGCCTCAGAAACTGCTTTCACCAACTCGTCGATCATCTTCTTCGATTCGGAATCGCGTAGCTTGCACTCCTCGATTTCTTCCCTCAGCGCAGCCATTTCGCTCTTGTAGAGGTCGTCGCGAGACTTGCTCTCTTCGGCGAGGCGGTCGGCCTCCGACGTTTTCCACCCCCACTCCTCGATGTCCTCGCCGTGCTTCGCTTTCAGCGCGTTGAAATTCTCAACGGCCTGCTCCCGCTTCTCTCGCTCCTCCTCCAATCGACGCTCAAGGAAAGCGACATTCGCCTGCGAAACGTAGACCTCTTGCTGCGAAGCGGCGTACATCTCCTTCAGATCGTCAATCTCAGCGCTGAGTTCGTCGCGCTCCGCCATCACGTCGTCCTTCTCGACCACTTTTCCCAGGAGGTTGAAGAAGTAGGCGATCTGCGCCATCCGCTCGACGTTTCTCGTGCAGTAGACGTCGCTGATGGCCAAGTTGAGGTAGGCGACAGCGTCCTTGACGGCCTGGGCGAGCACGTCCTGCTCACTTGTGAGAGTGAGGTCCTCGGCGTCATTCAGCGCGTATAGAAACGCGTTTTCCTCAACGAGAACGGCGGGAAGGAGAGCCCCAAAGTCCTTGACAGCCTGCACGCGGGTGGCGAAGTTGGGCGAGCGCAGACCATAGCGAATCTCGGCCAGTGGATCTTGGGCGCCGGCGAGTCCTGCCATGAAGGGATGAGCGTACATTGCTGCGAGTTGATTATGCCATCATCGACAATTCGCTCGCCTAAATAGTCAATTTCAATGTGTAAAGCGATGCGTGATGCATCGCATAATTACCGTAGTCAATTTTAGAACGGACCACAAGAAATCCGTTCAAGACATTCGCCAAACTCAATATTTACAATTCTTAAAAAAATTCATTTCTTATCCACAAAATGCGAAATCGGTTGTCCTTCCCGGTTCACGACGATTCCGTTGCCCTTGTCGACGCGCTTCTCGTTCGGCTCCATCGCTGCCTCCGAGTGCACCGCCGGAGCTGCTCCCGGCGCTCCGACCGCGAAATTCTGCGGCTTCTTGTTGTCGCCGTTGTCCTTGAACGCCGACAGCGTGTGCAGATCGGTCGATTCCTGTTGTTCGGAGACCTAAAAGATCGGAAATCAGCCGAATAATCAAAGAATGAGAACTTACAGGCACTTTCACCGCCTCCCACGGGTTCCTCTTGCTGTCGCTCTCCTTTTTGCTGTCGGCTGCCTTGCTGTCCTTGTCGCCCCGGGAGCTCTGCGGATTCCCGAGCGAATTCTTGTTCGGAGGAGCGGATTTCTTCGCGCATCCGATGACGATGAGAACGAACGTCCAGCTGAGCAGCATGTGAATCAACGTGACGAGAACGGTTACGGTCATTTCCGGTCGACCGATTGGTTAACAGGGAAATGAAGTTTGAATTGATTGCTCTGTAGACTGCACTGTCTGCAAAGTTCGCTCTGGCGGAAGTAAACGCGGTTGCTGTTTCGTGAAACTTCCACTTCCAATTAATATGGAGGCCATGCCGCAATAGCGTTACAACGCACCCTAGCGGAGAAGACAAAGTTAGCGTAGTTGGTGTTTTAAGCTAATAAATCGGGGCGGTTAATCCAAACCAACGTTACAACCAGGGCGGATGTTCCGGACAGGGCGGTTATTCCGGAAGCCGGGGCGGTTATTCCAGTTTAGAGCCGATAAATCAATAGGTTCCAAAAAACAGCACCTGAGAAGGGTTTTAGGCGAAACCGTGTCAAATTAAATTACGGTACTTTTCTCGTTTCGCGAAAAACCACGCCATCGTCACAGTCAGCTAAATATCCGCTACTGCTTGTGGCCAGAATATATGTATGTAAATAATGATCAAGAGAGAATCCGAATTGTGGTCTTGAAACGAAATTAGTTTACTCCAGTGCAGGCATCACGAATCACAGCGACGCTCGTTCTACGTCGTCGGTGCTCATGAATTTCATGAAAATTTGATGTTAGATAGACGCTTACCAATATTTGGCATTTCGGTTAAGAGTGGAGAGGACTGGTTGGGAGAATGGAGGCAACGGTATGTTGATTCTTCATTCTACAGTGAAGGACGGAACAATTCCTCGACACCGATCTTGGGTGTAAACGAACGAGTGTCGCAATAGTAGCTGAAAAAAAGCAATTTTTGCTTTGCTCATTTTTTTGTGTTGCGAATGATCGTGTTTTCGCTTCGGTTATTAATTTGCTTGTCGTGTAGTACTGCTAACACAATTCTACACACCTCACTTCAGGTCAAAATGACGGACAAAGCGACTATTGAGTTTAAACTCGACGTTTCCGCTATGTATTTGACCACTTTCACTTCCAACAAAGTGAAGGTCGCTGGATTCGAATGGTAAATTATCATAAATTGTCGTCTGAGCTCGTTCTACGTCGTCGGTGCTCATGAATTTCATGAAAATTTGATGTTAGACGCTTTCCAATATTTGGCATTTCGGTTAAGAGTGGTGAGGACTAGTTGGGAGAATGGAGGCAACGGTATATATGTTGATTCTTCATTCTGCAGTGAAGGAGGGAACAATTCCCCGGCACCGATCTTGGGTGTAAACGAACGAGTGTCGCAATAGTAGCTGAAAAAAAGCAATTTTTGCTTTGCTCATTTTTTTGTGTTGCGAATGATCGTGTTTTCGCTTCGGTTATTAATTTGTTTGTTGTGTTGTACTGCTATCACCATTCTACACACCTCACTTCAGGTCAAAATGACGGACAAAGCGACTATTGAGTTTGAACTCGACGCTTCCGCTGTGAATTGGACCACTTTCACTTCGAACAAAGTGAATGTCGCTGGATTCGAATGGTAAACTTTAATCATAAATTGTCGTCTAAACTTAATTTTATGATTCAGGCATGTAACCGGCGAGTACAACACCTGTGTAAAAGGTCATAATAACTGCGCGGCCTATAATTATAATGCTTATTATGGGAACGCTGTGTTCAGAGAACGAGTAATCAGTTCTAAGTCGTTTCAAATCCGAAACGCTATCATCCATTGCGAACCTGTCAGCGGCAAGGGTACTTCAATCTGGTCTTGTGAAGCCAACGGAGTAATCGCGGCGATTGGGAAGACCTTGCTGGGAAACAACGCCGTTATGTGCTCGATGCCTGTGAGTTTACTTTTGTATAATAAGTAAAGTGTATTGTTGTGTTCTAGTGGTCGCACTGCTTCAACTTTCAGAATAATACCAAAAGTGGCGCCATGGATATCGACTTTAGTAAGGAGCTCTCTCATTCAGACGTTGACTTTGCTCACGAAGTGGAAGCTAAGCAATTTTTTAAAATGGAGCTCCGTGTGGATGTGACCAAGTAGGCTTCTTTCTTCTTTGAAATCGTTGAATTCTCGTTGCAGACACGCGCAAGTTGATTATTCCCGATCTGACAACGAGAAAATCTCGTCCCCGGAAGATGCCATGCAGGTTGTTGTCGAGGGCAAGACGCTGTGGCTTTCTAAGGAGGTTAGTCTCTCGGACTTGAAACGTGTTGTGATCTGATATTGCAGTTGTTCGGTGCCAAGTCTTCCTTCTTTGCGACGCTTTTCAACGACGATTCCAAGAAGATCCGGGATGGAGCGTATGAATTGAAGGACACCAAGTTGGCTGAGTTCATGCGCTACATTTGCATCGTTTACGGCGTGCACATCGATATTACCAGTAAATCTTCACTTCTTGCATTTCAATTCTTGTTTTGCTTTTTTTAGAAACATCTCTGCAATACTTGCTCCGTCTTGAAAAGTTGTATCCGTGTGAGCTCGTCAGGTCGCAGTGCTGCGCGTTTCTTTTGGCCCCCAACACATTGACATTGAAGCTGGAAATTGGCGAGCGCTACCGTTTTCCCGATGTTGTTGACACGGCAGTCCAGCATATGGATAGGCGGACATTGAAGGCTATTGTGAACAATATGCAGTTTGAGAGCTACTCACATGAAACCGTTCTCCATATGATGAAGAAACTTAGTATCACTCCGATACCCGTCAATCGGAATGTTTATCAACAATCATATTACAATCAAAGCGACGCCTTATATGATTCCGATGGTTCTTATGAAAGTACAGATGATTAAAGTACTAGTTTTTGACTTTGTTAACGCATAAATTATTTGTCTACTGGTATATTATACATTTTTGTCAAAAGGTTGTCAGCCTTCATATCGCGGCTGCAATAGATTGACATGGGAATGCTTGCTCATTTAAGATTGATGCGTTGTGCCTTGTAGTTTGAATTTTAGGCCCAACATGATTGAGAAAGCGACGGTTGAATTCGAGCTGAACAGTTCCTTCGAGAATTGGACGAAATTCACTTCTCCCAAAGTAGAGGTCGCTGGATTTGAATGGTAGAGTTACAAAAGTACATATTCTGTAAATTGATGTTCATTTTGTTTAGGTTCGCGAGCGGAGAATACTTTGGCTGTGGTGCTACGACGCATGTAGGATATGATTATAACCTCAACGAATGCAATTTTGTTCTGCGAAATACAGTCATCCACTGCTCTGTCGTTGGGGGAGAGGAAACTTCGATTTGGTCGTGTGAAGCGAATGGAGAAATTGCCGCGTCTGCGAGCAACGTACGTAAGACAACAGAGACAAAGACGACGATGAGAATGACTCACTCGAAGCTAGTAATTTTGTTATTATTGTTGATGAAAACTGTTCTTCCATTTTAGTGGTCGCACCACTTCACCTTTGGCAATCCCCAAAGTGCTGCGATGGAAATCGACTTTCATAAGGTGTTTTTTAAAGAAACCGCTTTCTATCTGGGCATAGATGGAAAAAGGATGTATTGCAAACTGGAGCTGCTTGTGAATGTGACTAGGTATTAACTGCTTTATGTGTTCTAGCCATCTATCTCTTCCGGTTTTAGTCATAGCAAGATTGACTTGTGCGCTCCTGACAACGAAAAGCTGAAATCATCGGAGGATGCCGCAAAGGTCGTCGTTGAAGGAAAGAGGTTGTGGCTTTCCAAAGAGGTTTGTTCGCTCTGAAGCTACTTTGATCTGATCTCTATTGTTTCAGATACTGGGTGGCGCGTCACCCTTTTTCAAGGCCTACTTTGACAATGATTTCATAGAAAAACAGACTGGAGAATTCCCATTGTCGGATGCCAAGGTCGTTGAGTTTATGCGTTATGTTGCCATCGTGTACGGGGTGCATGTCGACATTGACAGTGAGCTTCTAAATAAGCTGTTTCACTTTGTTCTACTCGGCGTGTTTAGAGACTTCTTTGATGTATTTACTCCGTCTCGAGGACATTTATGAGTGCGAAATCGTCAGATCGAAGTGCTACGCCTTCCTCATCGACACGGGTACGCTGACACACGCGGAGAAGCTGCGACTCGGTGAGCGCTACCGATTCCCGGACGTGATCAGCACGGCGATCGAGAACATTGACATTAAGGAATTGAGGGCCATTGGACGCCAAGTTCAACTTCAGACTTACTCACACAAGACTGCTTTCAGTATTCTGAAGCGCTTGGGCCGTTCTTGAACGTGATTCTTGTTTAGTTTTTCACTTTTTACGCTGTATCGCATAAAACTTGTGTTTGTAAACTCCAATACTTAGTGTTCGTTGATTTCATCGTTGTATAACTTATCTGTGGGGCTCAAGACGTTTGAATGTCAAAGCTTTGCTATATATGGTGCTGTTGACACACGAGGAGATCACTTTTTTTAACCGGTTTGTCGCACTGAAATTACTCCGATGCGTGTACGTGTACCGATTTGTTCATTGCGGGCTGACCATCTTTCACTTGGCACAGACAGGCGTGTGATATCGTCCTCGTTATTTGCGTTTTCTATGTTTTCTCGTTGTTATAATGACGCGACTGTTCCCTATTTCAGATCAAAATGACGGACAAAGCGACTATTGACTTTGAACTCGACGCTTCCGTTGCGGATTGGACCACTTTCACTTCAAACAAAGTGAAGGTCGCTGGATTCGAATGGTAAATTATCATAAATTGTCGTCTAAACTTAATTTTATGATTCAGGCATGTAACCGGGGAATGCAATGGCGTCTTAAATAATGTCAACAATCATTATCGATACGGAAATCGTAGGTACGATGCCGATTACGTCAGAAGAGTAGATCGTTCTAAATCTATTACAATCCGAAACGCTATCATCCATTGCGAACCTGTCACGCGGCAAGGGTACTTCGATCTGGTCTTGTGAAGCGACGGGAAAAATCGCGGCGTTTGGAAAGACCTTGGAGGGAGACAATGAGGTTATGTGCTCGAAGCCTGTTAGTTTAGTCGTGTGTATAATTGAGCTATTAGCATTCTATTTTAGTGGTCGCACTGTTTCAACTTCCAGAATACCAAAATACCGCTATGGAGATCGATTTTAGTAAGGAGCTTCACCGACGTTGACTTTGCTCACGAAGTGGAAGCTAAGCAATTTTTTAAAATGGAGCTTCGTGTGGATGTGACCAAGTAGGCTTCTTTCTTCTTTGAAATCATTGAATTCTCGTTGCAGACACGCGCAAGTTGATTATTCCCGATCTGACAACGAGAAAATCTCGTCCCCGGAAGATGCCGTGCAGGTTGTCGTCGAGGGCAAGACGCTGTGGCTTCTCCAAGGAGGTTAGTCTGTCGGACTTGAAACGTGTTATGATCTTGATTTTGCAGTTGTTCGGTGCCAAGTCTTCCTTCTTTGCGACGCTTTTCAACGACGATTCCAAGAAGAACCAGAATGGAGCGTATGAATTGAAGGACACCAACTGGACGAGTTTGTGACTTACATTTGCATCGTTTACGGGGTGCACATCGATGTTGACAGTAAGTTTTATTCTTGCATTTCAGTTCTTATTTTATGCTTTTTAGAAACATCTGTGGAATACTTGCTCCGTCTTGAGAAGATGTATCCGTGTGAGCTCGTCAGGTCGCAGTGCTGCGCATTTCTTTTGGACCACCGACACATTGACTGACGCAGAAAAGCTGGAAATTGGCGAGCGCTACCGTTTTCCGGATGTTGTTGACACGGCAGTCCTAAATATGGATAGATACAAATTGAAGGATCTTGTGAACAATATGCAGTTTGAGAGCTATTCGCGTGATACCATTTTCCGCATGGTGAAGAGCCTAAGTCGCGATAGGGTATATGACCCTCGGAGAAAGGTTTACCTTTTGTATTCCAGCTAGTCATACGGTTTTCTCTAGGAGTCTTGAATGAATTGCTAGTTTTTGACTTTGTTACCACATAAAGTGTTTTTCTACTAATGCCTTTGTTCTCATCAAGATGTTTAATCATTAGAACTTAATAATTTTTGATTACATAGTGTACATGATGAGGTCCTGAAACGACACCGCTATTTTTTGGGCGTGTTGCTTTGTAGAAATTGGAGAAAAAGAAATCATCTGGATTGCTTGAATTTCAGACCTAAAATGACTGAGAAAGCGACGGTTCAATTCGAGCTGAACAGTTCCCTCGTGAATTGGACGAAATTCACTTCACCCAAAGTGAAGGTCGCTGGATTTGAATGGTAGAGTTACCAAATGTATGTGTATATTGTGTATATGTGGGTGTTCATTTTTAGGTTCGCGAACGGAGAGTACTTTGGCTGTGGCGCTAAGTACATCAATGAGATGAACAACGGCCTCTTTAACTATAGCTTCAACGACTCAGATTTTACTCTTCGAAACACTGTCATCCACTGCTCTCCGATCAAAGGAAAGGAAACTTCGATTTGGTCATGCGAAGCGAATGGAAAGATTGTTGCGCGTGGGAATAGCGTGCTTAAGACAGATGAGACGGAGACGGAGAAGACAATGACTCACTCGAGGCTTGTGAGTTTGATGAAGTTTTGTAGATGAAAACCGTCATTTTCCGTTTTAGTGGTCGCACCGCTTCAGTTTCGAAAATCCCCAAAGCACTGCGATGGAAATCGACTTTCATACGAAGTTTTCTAACGAACACCTTTA
The DNA here is from genome assembly GCA_007213375.1 of Steinernema feltiae. Taxonomy (NCBI): domain Eukaryota; kingdom Metazoa; phylum Nematoda; class Chromadorea; order Rhabditida; family Steinernematidae; genus Steinernema; species Steinernema feltiae. The sequence goes on from MQUG01003451.1 coordinate 18,589, forward strand.
CGCAATCCATAAGGAAGGACAACGGATGTACAGCGAACTGGAGTTGCAAGTAAATGTGACCAGGCATACGCTCACTTATCAGCTGAACTCATCTCATCCGGGTTTCTTTTAGTCACAGCAAGATTGACTTGTGCGCTCCTGACAACGAAAAGCTGAAATCATCGGAGGATGCCGCAAAGGTCGTCGTTGAAGGAAAGATGTTGTGGCTTTCCAAAGAGGTTTGTTCGCTCTGAAGCTGCTTTGATCTGATCTCTATTGTTTCAGATACTAGGTGGCGCGTCACCCTTCTTCCATGCCTACTTCGGCAATGATTTCAAGGAAAAACAGATTGGAGAATTCCCATTGTCGGATGCCAAGCTGGATCAGTTCATGCGTTACGTTGCCATCGTGTACAACGTGCACATCGACATTGACAGTGAGCTTCTAAATAAGCTGTTTCACTTTGTTCTATATTTCTCTGCGTTTAGAGACTTCTTTGGTGTATTTACTCCAGTTGGAAGACATTTATGGGTGCGAAATCGTCAGATCGAAGTGCTACGCCTTCCTCGTCGCCACGAATACGTTGACACACGCGGAGAAGCTGCGACTCGGTGAACGCTACCGCTTCAAGGATGTGATCAACACGGCGATCGCGAAAATTGACGTTACGGACTTGATGGCTGTTGGACGCGAAATGCAATTTGAAACATTTTCGCACAAGACTACTTTCAGTATTCTGAAGCGCTTGGGCCGTTCTTGAACGTAATTCGTTATTTAGTTTTTCACTTTTTGCCCTGTATCGCATAAAACTTGTGTTTGTACAATCCAATACTTAATAACTCCAATTGATTATTCCCGATCTGACAACGAGAAAATCTCCAGAAGACGCCTTCCAGGTTGTTGTCGAGGGCGAGACGCTGTGGCTTTCTAAGGAGGTTAGTCTGTGGGTGTTATATGTATATGGTGAAAATTTGAGCCATCTTCCCGTGCCGCAAAAATCAATACGATAATCGTAACTACTGTACTCTCGAAAATCAGGCAATTCGTTGCGGGACCTATCAACGACTATTGCATCAGCCTTGCACTAATCATAAATTCCCCGGCTATTTGGACCAAAACATAACACATTTAACAAAGTTCTAACAAAAATAACAAAGCAAAACAGTTGGACTCTCGATCAGAGTTCGGGATCGGTCTCAACACCGCTGTCGTCGCCTGATTCGGCGCTTGGAGCAGGTGCTATGGCTAACTGAACTCCCAGTTCATCGTATTCCACAAACTTGTCCTCTTCCTTCTGGCTGTGGGCAAAGTAACCACTGATGTGGCTGCTAGGAATTGCCCTGAAAGCCTAGAAACAGTGGAAGGTGTTAGTTTGCTGGAAACGACGAACTACCTCCTCTGTTAGCGTCATTATCGCTCGTATGTTGTGATCGGACTTAGCCTTTTGGCAGACCCTTTGTTTGATCCACGACCAAACACGTTCAATCGGATTCAGAGTGCAGTGATAGGGTGGGAGACGTAAGACTACGATCCCCTGGCTCCGGCAATATTCAGCGACAATGCGCCGGCGGTAACTGTCTTCATTACCAGCGATTGTTTGTATAATTCTGGCCAGCAGTACTGGTCTAGTTTCTGCCAACGTGAAAGGAATGTCATTGGTGGTCGTAAACTCGCACTGCGATTAACTATGTTATCATCGACACCATATGCAGATTAAAGTTTTAAAATGGCGAAGGAAATCTCGCAGTTGTTCGGTGCCAACTCTTCCTTCGTTGCGACTCTTTTCAACGACGATTCCAAGAAGAACCAGGATGGAGCGTATTGTGGTGGTAGTGACGTCATGTGCGGCCAGAGAGGCGTAACGCGGCCGCCGCCGAGAGGCGGGCGGTCGCGCTCAGCAGCGCTCGCCGCGTGATTGTATGTTAGAGTGCGGGTTGCAACCACCGTTGGCGATTGCTTCCCATCCATCTGCTTCACGGGATAAACGTTAAGCCTAAGAAGTCCTGACGTGACTGGCTGGTAATTGGCGAGCGCTACCGTTTTCCGGATGTTGCTGACACGGCAATCCAGAATATGGATAGGCAGACATTGACGCTTATTGTGAACAATATGCAATTTAAGAGCTGCTCACATGAAACCGTTCTCCGTTACACAACCCTAATTTTGTAAAACTAACCGGTCTAATAAAAACATTTGGCGTGTCGCGTTACAATAAATTGATCAGATCAGTAGATTTCTGGTATGTATATAAGTTGTTCTTGCTACTTCTGTCTATCTTATTACGTTGTGAGTGCGTGTTTTACAAATAATATATTTCAGTTTGACCATGTCGGATGATGACTGGTACGCGGACTATAAAGAACCCGAACTTGATTATGAGGAGGAATGTGAAGAGACAGTAGATGAGGGTGAATGCGAGAGTGAATTAGTGGACGAGGAACAAAAGTTAGGCGGTGGAGAATTAAATTTAATTGAGCTAGTTAGCGTCAATGCCGGTCGGAGCGCCTCTGAGTGCCAGAGCCGTGCTGACTCTCAAATCACTAAGGAATCCAACAATAATAGTTTAGTCGCACGTGATCTATCTCAATGCGCGTGCTTTACCACCAACAGTAATACAGTTTCCCATGCAGTTTCCACCAGTTTCCCTGTGCCAAGCGAGTCGGGATTTTATTTCAATAACAAGTATTTGATTGCTGCGGAATGCAATCAAAGAAAGATTTTAGTTGTGGGAGATCGGTTGGCTGGAGCAATCAGGTGCCGTGTGAGAGAAGAATGCATTGTAGTTACATAGTACTGTAAGCGAATTAGCAAAAAAGTGATGAGCCGAGCAATATCTTGATTGCGGTGAGCCGTGGTTTTGCTCTCATGACTGGGGAAAACGCTTGTTTGGCGTCAGTTAGTAAGCTGCTGTCGCGAGCAACATGCAACACTGCATTTACGCTTATGGCCCCGTTACCAGCGTCGTTGGGCGCCGAAGGATTTTTGCCCTACGTTGGGCGACTAGAAACTTTATGTGCGCGTTTTCCAAATTGCTCCTTCTTATGTGTGAAGAATTATCATTCCATCATCACACCTTTCTGTTATGGTAATGCAATTAAGAAGTCATTCCTGGAGGGAGACGGCGTACCTACTAAAGCGGGGGGTAAACTTTAGTCAGTCTATTGCGCGAAGTGTTTAAATTTCCACTAACTTTAAAATAAAAGTCGAGTAGTAAAGTGGGATCTTGAATCTCCTTTTTAAAAATGAATTGTTGAATTGTAATTTAATTTTTTAATGTAATGTAATGTAATTTTTAAAAAATGAATTGTAAAAATTGTTTAGTTTCTTTTGTTTATTGATAAAGATCTTCCTTTTGCTTGTTACTTTGTCGGCTGTTTCGTTCTTTGCGGTTACTTTTCTTGTTGCTCTGCATTTGGTATTTGGTTCAGGTGATCGGGCATTGTCGCTCGTCTCTCTACGCGCTTGTTGATGGCCAGCAGTATTTCACGTGTTTCGTGGGTCCAACTCTACAAAGATCTCCAACGTGCGGCTCGTGAGGTAAGCTATTCTGGTTACAATCTGTCTAGGGCTGTCGTGTGTCGTCAAACTGCTGATTGGCAAGAAGCGTAGTCTAGACTTAGTTTACCAGAAATTGTTATTATTGCTCGGACCGTCTTTCCGCTTTCAGTTTCTTCTTCTTCTCATCCGGGTTTCTTTTAGTTACAACCGGATTGATTTGTGCTCTCCTGACAACGAAAAGCTGAAATCATCGGAGGATGCCGCAAAGGTCGTCGTTAAAGGAAAGAGCTTGTGGCTTTCCAAAGAGGTTTGTTCGCTCTGAAGCTGCTTTGATCTGATCTCTATTGTTTCAGATACTGGGTGGCGCGTCACCCTTCTTCCAGGCCTATTTCAACAATGATTTCAAGGAAAAACAGATTGGAGAATTCCCATTGTCGGATGCCAAGCTGGATCAGTTCATGCGTTACGTTGCCATCGTGTACAACGTGCACATCGACATTGACAGTGAGCTTCTAAATAAGCTGTTTCACTTTGTTCTATATTTCTCTGCGTTTAGAGACTTCTTTGATGTATTTACTCCGTCTCGAGGACATTTACCCGTGCCAAATCGTCAGATCGAAGTGCTACGCCTTCCTCATCGCCACGGATACGTTGACACACGCGGAGAAGCTGCGACTCGGTGAACGCTACCGCTTCAAGGATGTGATCAACACGGCGATCGCGAAAATTGACGTTACGGACTTGAGGGCCATGGGATGCGAAATTAAACTTGAAACTTTTGCGCACAAGACTACTTTCAGTATTCTGAAGCGCTTGGGCCGTTCTTGAACGTGATTCGTTATTTAGTTTTTCACTTTTTACGCTGTATCGCATAAAACTTGTGTTTGTACAATCCAATACTTACATTAGTGTTCGTTGATTTCATCTTATATATATGTTGCCGTTGAGGAGAAGTGGCCGATCGTTAAGCGTTTTCCGCTCTTACGTTTCCTATATTACATAGCAGTTTGAGGACCGCCGCCGCCACATCTGCTTTCTGCACTGTGACGCTCCGTACAATCTGTATTTCTGACCTAGCCGTGCTCTGACGATTGTATCGTGTTCGCAGATCTCGAATTATATATCCATAATCTGAAGCCTCACCAATGGAGAAACTGACAAATTTTTGCGTCTACGCGCCACGCCGTTTTGATGGATTTCAAAAGATTCGGTCTTGCAACGAAGTGTTTCTTCTCATACAGTATCCAGGCCCAGCAAGCTATGTTTAGGCCCAGCCCAGCAACATGGTCACTCTGAAATCAGTGATTTTCGGTGGCAATAGCTGGAATTATTTAAAATATTGTGACTTTTTGTGTGATGCTTGGCGCGCGTGGAAATCTGTGCATCTCACCGCGTGAGTCGTTTTGCAATGCGATTCTTCTTTTTTTCAATTTGCTTTGATTGGTGTTTGGCTGTTCGCGTATCACAAATTTTGTCTTGTTTTCTAATGAACGAATTCCCTAAATCAGCAGATCCTCAAAATGATTACTCCACCCGCGTACTACTCGTTTGAGCATTGCGAGACGTTTGACGACTTTGTGCAATGGATAAGAAACGTCACGCCGCAGGAGGAAAAGGATATGGCCACTGCACTGATGAATTTCCGATGCGGAACGCCAACCGAGCGCGAGATGATCAAATATGGAAAACTCTGCGAACTTCTCGACAAAGTCGCACCGGTATCACACCATTTGTTATCATTTTAAACATTTGATCGCATTCCAGGCGCCCTCTGAAAAAATTAAGGAATTGACGAAGAACCTCGAACTGGTGATGGAGGAAGAAGCCGCGGGCAAACGCGCGCGTCCCACTCCGGAGAATATTACGACGCTTCGCGAATACGAAGCTATGATGGCCAAGCCTGGGATAAACTCTCCATTGGGTCCCGACGAGGCCGGTAGCTCTTCCGTTGTTCCGCTACGAAGGTACTTTAGTGGTTTGAGGATTGCGATACTAATCACTCGTTTTAGCGTTTCTCCACAACCGGCGTCCGAGAGTGACTCTGACAGTTTTGAGGCCGGCTTCATTGAATCCAGTGATGAATGGTAATATCTGTGCATATCGAACTAGTTTGAACGAATCGCTCCCGACGCGATTTTACAAAATTGCCTGCGGAAACGATAAGCGATTGCGGTTGCGCGTCGATTGCTATTTAGGATTAGGCCGCTGGCTATTATGCGCATTTGAATGAGGCCAGATTGCGATTCATCAAATTAATGGCAAAGCTGTCATTGCTTCTCGTTTGATTGTTCTGGATTGTGGTGTTGGATTGCTCCTCGCGGTAATTGTAAATTGCGTGCATAATCAGTTTGGCAGGCGCGCTATGCCTCCTCATTTCGTGTACGCGATATAACAATAAATTGTGACCTCGTTTTGAAAAGTTTCTTTTCAGTTCGCTGAGCTCAATGGATCTGACGAGCCCCAGCTGGAATCAGCCGAAGAACTGAAGGAAAACCACAGTGGAGATGAAGCCGCTGATCTCGGCCAGATTCTGCAAGAGAAAAAAGTCCCCAAGAAGAATAAATATGGCTGTTTGGACTTGATGGAGATCTGCAACAATGACAAATCTGTGGGGATTTTCCGGCGTCCCGTGAATGCTCAATCCGTCGTTGGTTATGATCGCGTGATCAAGAAACCGCAAGATTTGACATCCATCAAGAGAGCGATTAAGACGGACGACGCAGTGGGCGAGGCAGAAGTGCGCCAGCGACTCATTCTGATGTACGCGAACGCAACCATGTACAATCTTCAAGGCAGTTTCCACTACGAAAAGGCGCTGGAATCAGCCAAGAATACCATTCCTGAAATGAATGGTAACGTTGTCAAGACTGGGTGTGTCCTTCGGAAGGGTCGTCAAGACAAAGCTTGACTCTATCCACTAAAATTATTGTTGTTCGCTACATTGTTGAATTTGAAAAATTTAGTCTTTGTTCTTTGTTTCTTGTCTGGTGCCTAACGGTTACATATGTGTTTGTTATATATCTGCTCGTTCGATTATCTATCTTTTGTTGAAAGCAATTACCAAGTTCCCTGTATCAGATATGGCTCCGATCATAGCTCCTGATGAGCCAGAGGAAGCGACGGTGAGCGCTCGATGTCGTCAGGCCATCGAATTCATTTATTTAGCTCGATCGCATGGTGTTCCGAATTATGAACGACATTGCTGTATCCACGCGCACTCTCCACACAATGGCAGGTCGTATTCCCGCGTTCGTTTCAAGAAAATTTACATTTAGCTGTTCCGCAGTCCCCCGACCATGGAGACGCATTTCAGAATCAGCGATCTCATCTGCGAAATCATCGTTTACGTGAGATTCCGTATTGTTTTGTGACGTGTTCTGTTGATTTGTTTGCAGGGAGGATCGAAGGAGCGCATTATGCGTCTTCTGCAGGTGGCTGGTTTTCGTGTACGAAATCCGAAGCTTGTTGTCTTGCCACTAAACCACGTTTTCAGATCGAGGAAAACGACTACGATAGGGAGATTGAAATTATTCGATCTTTTGAAGTCTCATTCCATGCGAGACTGTATCTCCAATTGGTACATATAAACGTTTGATATTGAATTTGATCTACTCAGTTTATTGTTTTAGGAACGACACGACGGTCCTTTCGTTGCAACTGCGCACGCTCTGAACAGCATTCTGGCTTCCCAATTTCTCGATCCGCTGCTCACGCATGACAATTTGCGTGCCATGCTCGATCGTCTTAGCGAGAGCAGGACGGTGTTCTACATGAATCTAGAAAACCCCATTTGGTGATTGTTGAGTTTTGTCATATTTTTATAAATTGTCATTGATTGCGAAGATTAAATGCTTGGAAACAATTGTGACGTGGATGTGTGTATTCTGATGACGCGTCTGCTCACCAAGGTATAACAACTGATATGGTTTTGTTTGCCGTGCAAACAGACCCGCGCTATATAATCAATAAGCGCTTATCTTCTGGCGTTGCGACGGACAACGCGAGACTGGTTTGGCGCCTTTTCCCCACGACGCGTCTTCCACCGGCTCGTGAACACCGCAGAATTCAAACTCGTGATAATCCCGTCTTTCATGCTCTCAAACTTTTCTATAATGCGTCGTTGCTTTGAGAGAAGAAAGTCATCAGCTGACATATAACACAGCGCTTTGGCTTTCGAGCACAATCGATTTGCGACACTCCGGCAGCGCTCAAATGATGGCGTGTTTTTGTTGAGTTTATCGAAGCGCTGACTGCTGAGATTCAGCTGATTGAAATGCGTCTAAATGGAGTTTGCAACGTGGAATTCGAGGTTTTTTATGTACATTATTTTCGCGGGTTTTTTGCGATTTTCGCGAGTTGGCAAAACACAGCTCAATGTTTCGATGATTCGCAATTTGTCTATATTCTATTTCTGCCCTAGTTGTGCATGGGTACTGTATGACACTCCTGAGTGTCTGCTGCCAGTCCGAAACTATTTGTCTGAATCTGCGGATTTCAGGATTTTTGTGAGATTCTGACGATTGCATCGTGTTTGCCGACCTCGATTGCACATAAACTGAAGCTGTAGGAACCGACAAAACTATGTTCTGCCTCTGAATATGCCAGACCAATTCAAGGTCTACTGTGATCTGCCCGATCGGTCCAATTTATTGCCAACGGTGTCGAAACACGTCGTTCACGGAGGGTTCAAGTGGTAAGTTAACTTCTCCATTGCTGTAATTTCACTACATCAAACAACTCATTCAGGAGCATCGACATTTCCTACAATTCAAAGAGTTCCCACCCGCTGGTGACTCTCCGCTGTCAGCCCGATGTCAACAAGGAAACGCTGATCTGGAGATGCGATACGATGGTCGAAATCGTCGCTTTTCGAGATGATTTGAAGAAGATGTACGCCGCATCAGCTATTTCCGTGATTTTGAACATCCTCCGCCTGTCGTCTAATCCAGAATTCAGCATCCTTTCGTCTTCAATTCGCACATGAAATCGCCAGAATATCAGACGGAATACTATCGTAGACGTTCGGCTTCTCCGTGGCACCTCGAAATCAAGGTGGAAATCTTTAGGTTTGATCATCTGTGTTGTGCAGTCATTGCTCATGGTCAGTTTGGATTTAGGAGCTTCGTTATCGATGCCTCTTCGCCAATAGCGAACTCGTTTTGGGAATTGACGATGCCGCTCGAATTAAAATCGACGGAAGAGTCGTTTATTTGTCAAAGAAGGCATGGAATCAACTGAATATTCATGAATCAAGCGTAGTAATTGCAGATTTTGAATCTCTGTTCTCCATTCTTTGATGCGATGTTCAATGGCGACTTTCTGGAGAAGAGAACCGGCTCGGATGTCCTCCGCGACGTCGATTTCCAGCAATTTATGCATCTGGTTGCCATTGCGCACCGGAAAACGGCGTTCATTGACGGTAAGTGACTTAATTGAATGGTGGTCAAGGCGCAGAGAGCTCCACTGTGTGCGTCGTTGTTTATCCAGCTTCTTTTTCAGCTTCTTCTGTCGGGTACCTGGTAACTCTAGCCGATTTCTACGACTTCCGAGACATTGTGATGATGTGCAAGAACTTTCTGCACCGCGCTGACGACGAACTTGAGAATCGAGACCGTATACTTGGTGGCCACTTGGGCGAGAGAAGAAGGCCGTGATCGATAGCAACGAGGGAGTAGTTCGAGGAACAAGTTGCAGACCGCAATCGTTCGACATCGAACTCGGTAATCTGCGTTGGTACGCTTCAATCATTTCGATGCAATTTTCTTTTTTTGTGCGTTTTAGTGTTCTGAATGTGATGTCATTAAAACGAAAGGACGTAACTCTTCAATTTGATTGTTCTCCGAAAATTCCCGACTCTACTCTACCGCTGCCGACTGTTCTCAAACGAAGTTTGATGTGGCGTTCCGTCATTGGGATGGAAGTAGACGCGCAGTTCAAGAATCCCACGAGTGACGTCTGGGGCCAATTTGAAGTGCGTCAGCTTGTGAAGCTCTTAAGCTCTCATCACCCGACGGCTGCGATCACGTTTATGGTTTTTAACAGTGAGATGGATTTTGACATTCGATTCTGCCTGAAGCTGATTGAGTGAGTCAATCAAACCATCTTCGCTCGCTAATCGAATCAATTCAGGAGTGACGTCGTCGATCTCTCTTCTCCTGCGAACGAGTTGATCAAGGACCCGGAGGACGCTGTTTGTCTTCAAGTTGATGGAGAGAAGCTCTGGTTTTCCAGGAAGGTAGGAATGGCTTTTCTGCACTGGAACAATCGTAACTTTTCTCTTTTTGCAGGTTATTGCGCTCGCTTGTCCCCCGTTGGCGGAAATCTTCAAGGAAACGAAGAGCTTCTACGTCATTGAGAACGTCAACTTCAGCGAATTCATGCACTTCATGGCGGTCCTGCACTCTGAAAAGTTCAAAGTCGACGGTAAGCAAGCGTCTTCTGTGACAATCCAACGTGTTTGCCTCCTCAATTCAGCAAAGTCTGTGGAGTACCTCCTGGGACTGGCGGAACGCTTCAATTGTTGCTACATGCTCGATCGCTGCGAGTTGTTCCTTCGTGCGAAAAGTAGATTCCATCTACGGGTGCTCGTTCGTCTTGCTGAACGATTCAACTTGATCGGGTTGCTGATGAAACTGAGACATACGAGTTGTTCTCATCGTTTTTAGGATTTGTTGATTATAAATTAGTAAATTACGCCATCTTGTTGTGCCAAAGCCAAGCTCGCGACTCGACAGAGACGTCAGTGCGCGCGGATATTTGTGACCAAATGATAGCCGATATTCAATTGTGGAACGAGGGAGCCCTCGCGGCTATAAATACCGCTTGTCATTTGTAGACACTGTCAGGTGAGAATGGATGACGCGGTGTTTTCCCGTCTGTCTGGGTTCCGTAGCGAAGCCGTACATAAACGTGTAGTTTTCGTTCAAGTCGAGACTGCCGCGCGCTGACGATGAATGCGCGCGCGCGAACGAGCGCGGTGACTTTTCGGTCGCTTGATTGCGATAGATTCAGCGCGCATATGCTCCCGACTGCATTTTGATCTTCATTTTGCTTCTCTTCCAGGAGGAACAAATATGCCAGACGAATTCAAGGTCTATTGTGACCTGCCCGACCGTTCAGATCCATCGCCAACGGTGTCGAAACACGTCGTTCACGGAGGCTTCCAGTGGTAAGTTAACTTCTCCATTGCTGTAATTTCACTACATCAAACAACTCATCCAGGAACATTGACGTTTGCTACAATTCAACGAGTTCCCATCCGCTGGTGACTCTCCGCTGTCAGCCCGATGTCAACAAGGAAACTCTGATCTGGAGATGCGACACGAAGGTCGAAATCGTCGCTTTTCGAGATGATTTAAAGAAAATTTATACCATGGCGGCCATTTCGGTGATTTTGAATTTCCTCCGCCTGTCGTCTAATCCAACATTCAGCATCCTTTCGTCTTCAATTCGCACATGAAGACATCAGAATACACGACGGAGTATTTTCGCAGGCGATCGGATTCTGCTCGACACCTTGAAATCAGAGTGAAAATTTTCAGGTTTGATCATCTGTGTCATGCGAGTTGCTCAGTTTGGGTTTAGGAGTTTCGTGATTGACTCCTCTTCGCCCAATAGCGAACTCGTTTTGGGAATTGACGATGCCGCTCGAATTGAAATCGACGGAAGAGTCGTTTATTTATCAAAGGATGTAGGAAACCAGGAGGAATTCGTTGAATCAGCGTAGTATTTGCAGATTCTGACTCATTACTCTCCATTCTTTAACGCGATGTTCAATCATGACTTCCTGGAGAAGAATAGCGGCTCATGCGTTCTCCGCGAGGTCGATTTCCAACAGTTTATGCATCTGATGGCCATTGCGCACCTCAAGACGACGTACATCGATGGTGAGTAACTTCAGTGAATGGCGGTTGAGTATTATTACCTGATCAACTCGTTCCAGCTTCTTCTGTCGGCTACCTTTCAACTCTCGCTGATTACTACGACTTTCGAGAGATTGCGAAGCTATGCAAGGAGTTCCTGCTCGCTGACGAAGAAGTTGAGGATCGAGCGACCGCACATGAACTTTGTGACCACTTTGACCGAGGACGAGGAGACGAAAGTCGTAATCGATGAAAGTGAAGAAGTAGTTCAAGGATACATTTACAGAAGGGAATCAGTCGATATTGAAATCGGTGATTTTCGATGGTGCGCTTGGATCATTTGGGTCATGCAATTTGATTGTTTTGTACGTTTTAGCACTGCGAATGTCCAGTGTCACACTCGAAATCTTGAATGTCCGGATCAATTGTTCTCCGAAAATTCCCGACTCGACTCTACGCTACCGGCTGTGCTGAAACGAAGTTTGTTGTGGCGTTACGTCATTCGTTCGGAAGTACACTCCCAGTTCTTGGATTACCAGAGGGACTGGAGCTACGCGAGGTGCGTCGGCATGAAAGAGCCATAAGTTGTTATCACCGGCAGCTGCTGTCGCGTTTAGGATTGGTCACAACAGCTTTCAGTATAAATTCCGATTTCGCCTGAAGCTGATTGAGTAAGCTAATCATACCATCGTCTCTCGCTATACGACACAGTTAAGAAGTGACGCCATTGACCTCTCATCGCCCAGGAACGAGTTGATCAAGGACCCGGAGGACGCGGTTTGTCTCAGAGTCGATGGAGAGAAGCTCTGGTTCTCCAGGAAGGTAGGAATGGCTTTTCTGCAAGTGAACAGTCGTAACTTTTCACTTTTTGCAGGTTATTGCGCTCGCTTGTCCCCCGTTGGCGGAAATCTTCAAGGAAACGAAGAGCTTCTACGTAATTGAGAACGTCAACTTCAGCGAATTCATGCACTTCATGGCGATCCTGCACTCTGAAAAGTTCAAAGTCGACGGTAAGAAAGCGTCTTCTGTGACAATCCACCGTGTTTTCCTTCTCATTTCAGTAAGGTCTGCGGGTACCTCCTGCGACTGGCGGAACGCTTCAATTGTTGCTACATGCTCGATCGCTGCGAGTTGTTCCTTCGTGCGAAAAGTGTGTTCCAATTGCGTATGGTTGTTCATCTTGCTGAACGGTTCCACTTGATTGGGGTGCTGATGAAACTGGAGTCGTGAATCCGGAATGCTGTTTTGTTCTCATTGTTGTTTAGGTTTTGGTGATTAAAGAGAATTCCTGGTTTTTGTAGTGTTTAGATTTGCCAGTGCGCGATGTTCTCCGGTTCTATTAAATTCAGCCGCCGTTCTGACCGTGTCAAGCTCATTTTAGTGTCAACGTATGCCGCATGGTCTCGTCTAGCTACGCTCATATTCTCAATCTTCGTGCTGCAGGCTTCAAAGGAACGAGAAACACGTTTCAACTCGCAAAATTGCTATAAACATTTCGTATAATCGCACATTTGTCATCATTCCCCCGTTCCTCCGTCCCTCCTTCTCGGCTACACCTCTCGTTATCAGCTCCCTCCTCATCGGCGTCGTCGTCGCGGCCACCGGTGAGGTGATTGCACTCGTATTCAAAATTTCGGAAGAAGAAGCGGATTGCTGTAAAGCCGACGCCCGCGGCATTATTTTCTCCCCTCTTACATCACATTCATCTCCCTTTGCTGCTGCTGCTGCTGCTGCTCCTCTCCCTCTCTCCGTGGCGGCTTCATACCGCTTGGCGGCGGCCGCCGCTGGATGAATGAATGGAGGGGGAGGAGAAGCGCAGCACCCTCAGCGAGCGGCGGCTCCACCCGGCCGGTCGGCGCAAACATTTGGATCTCTGTAGAGAGAGCGCGGTGGCCCTCGACAAATCCGGTCCCGTGGCGCGGTGTTCGTCTCGTCTGCGTTGAGCTTGGAAGAATCTTGTGAAACAAACCTATTGTTTGTGGATTTCGTTTAGCGCGTTATTAGCGCGCGCGCGCTCGCGCAAGAGGGAGAGTTGAGAAGGTGGCGAAAACAGCTGCTCGCTTTTTGTAACGCCTACTCCAACAACGCCTACATCTGTGTGCGGCGCCGCCGCCACTGTGCAGACGCGTTTTTGAGTGGATTTCGGTGTTAATTGGCGCTTTTATTGGTCTGTAGGGCGTTGAATTTGCGCGCGAAGCTCTTTTGATGGGTTTTGGAGAGGCGAATTTGCAACTTTCAGCGGGAAAAGGCGTAAAATTTGCAGAAAATTGGAGTTTTTGTGGTTTTGGACGATTGAAAGAAGAGAAACAGAGTTAACGGCAGTTTTACTTGAATTTTAATGCAATTTGGAGCTGAAATCCGCTTACGAAAGTTGAAATAAAGCTGACCTTTGCAAGATAGCTGCAAAATGAGTGTAAGTCGGCTGTTATTTGACAAATCGAGCTCTGGAACTGAGCTTTAGGGACATGCAGCGATACCCAAGAACTGATTTGGACATTTTTGATTGAATTCATGATGAAAACTGAATGTACTTGATTTCCCGAGATTCCCCGTGCGTATTGAGGTGTTTGCAAGCGATCCTCTCTTCCAATTAGCACAAAATTGATGTTTTCGGCTCCGGTTATTGACAGATGTGCGTCAATCTGCGGCACACTCGTTTGTTTGTTGGCAGATACATTGAATTTTGACCTCCACGCTTGGATTTTGGATTTCTACAGTATTCCGCGGTTCTATTCAATTGTTGTTATACTCAAATTGCAATTTTGTTGTGATTTTGGCCAAATCAGCGCTGAAACGCGAGTTCTCGGCCTATGATCGTCAGCTTTGACCTATCAGATAGCTTTTGTCAATTCTGCATCGTCTTCTCCGTTCAATCGACGAAATTCAATCCTCGTTAAGCTTAAATTGCCAGTTTAAAAGCCAAAAAATGACTTTTGGCCTCTTTGAACTGCTTTCTGAGTGCTTTCTCAACTCACTTTTCATTGCAAATCAACTTTTTTCGCGTTTCTTCCGGTTCTCGTCCAATTTATGGACTATAAAGCTGTGTAGTCGACATTTCCATTACACAAATTCGCGGCTTCCCCACTCTGTTCACACTGTGACAAAAAACAGCTGACCTCTGTTACCTCAATAGCGCCTCAGCGGTGCTCCCTGTGGGTTGTGGGTTGTGGTGGCCGCCTACTCACCGAAGTTGAAGTGAAAGTAAACACGATGGTCAAGGAGCGGTGTTGAGAGTGTAAAAATTCCACGTTTGTGTGGGTGAAAAGCGGTAAAGTTCACCCGTTCGTTCTTTCGTGATCCCCAGAGCTTCATTTTGAAATTTAGCGCCCGAACGTGCGAATTTTCACCAAATTAAAGCTACCCTAACCTCTGCCTACCCATTTCAGACCGAGAGGAGCGCTTGACGAGTGAGTGAGAGAGAGCGCGCGCTCCCTTCGCGACGAACGACATCTAGAAACCCAGTTTTCACCCATCTTTCCCTACGATTTCCCCGCGAATCGTCGATCTACCGTATCCCGAGAAGAGCCTGAGTAGTGCGGCACACACTGCTCCGAATCCGAATTCGATATGGCGAGTCGACGACAACGACAATTCGACCGAAAGTACAGTTCGCTGAGGTGAGTCTCTTAGGCGCGCGTTTTTCTCGTGGTGGGAGCCGCTCCCACATCGCGTGGGCTTCTCGCGAGGTGTACAAACATGCGAAAAGATGAATATATTTATTGATCTGCTCTTCTTCTGCTCTCTGTCGTAAAGCGCCGCTTATCTCAGCAGCTCATCGACGCCGTCAGCGCGCTTGCAGCCAGAGCGCCGCTTCCTCTCTTCCTATCTTTGTTGCTCCTCGCTTCCGGAAGAACGGAAAACGATGATAAACGCTGCAAACGATCGTACTATCATAAAATGTTCGAAAAAAACACACGAAACATTGAGAGGATGAACATTGAGAGTTTGGTTGGAGAGAATCCACAATACGGAAGGAGACCAGCGTTTAAAATCCAGCATTTCCCAGCAGATTCTGAATATTATGCAGAATTTAACAACAAAATTTGATCAAATTATTTTGGAATTAATAAAAAAATCATTTTTTTTGGTTAAATTTTCTGTTTTTCCCAATCTTTAAGCCTGAGCACACCTGACAATCAAAATACAGAAAACAATGTGCTGTTATCCATTATCATTGGTGTTTTTCACTCTTTCTTTAGACCATAATTTGGTGTTTTTGACAAATATCCTCGATCGAAGACTTTAATTAGATTTCGTCACTTCTAGAAAATTATTCCGCCAAAAACGAACTTTAAAAATTGCAAAATTTTCATTAATGAATTCCAGAAACTCCGATTTTTGCTGAAGTGATTTTCTGGATTTAAAAAAATAAAATTCTACATTTTGCGCCCTAAATCATCCCGTCTGAACATAAGCCCATCATTAGCGTCTTCTCTCTTTTGAACTTTGTTTACCTCAATTAACAACAAAAAAGCAAAATTGCGTTAAAAATACAAAAGTTCTCCGCCACCGGTTTTATTTTTATTTACTTTGTTTTCCTCATCTAGCAAAGTTCCACAGTAGTTTTGCCACCCTGATCCAATGAAATTCACATTTAAAATAGCAATATTCCTATTAATTACCATAAATTTGAAGTCAAAAGCTCATATTTTTGCGGCCGATGACTTTTTTCAGTTAAGACTATGATTTCTGTTTTTTTTGCTGCCAGCTCTATGTGTTCTATGATACTGAATAGCAGAGAGTACAATTATAACAAATGGATTATTGAAAATTGTTGAATTTCCACGTTCTCACCCCGCAGTTCATTCCATCCGCTCGACCAACAGTTGACCGCCTCAAAAAACAACTCATCTGTGATCAATCGATCTGTTTTCGATCTCTCTGCGTTCGCCGTGCTCAGATTGAAATGAGAGAGATTTTGCGGAGGGAAAGCAGCGGAGGATTCCGGGAATTTGAAGGGGCAGCAAGTCTTTAAGAACGACAAAAAATTGAGTGATTTAGTGGTCTGAACGAGCGTCATAATTCAAAGCTTTTGTTAAAGTGTTTATGACGTTTGCGAGAGTGATTGATCGCAGGGAAGCAGAGTTAAAAATAGAATCTTTGCAAATTTCGTTTTTCCTAATCTCATCTCCTCTTCATCGTCGTTCTCTGCGCGAGTTTGTACACCTCTGCAAATGCCCTGTTTGCTTGCACTGTTGCGCTCTTTGTACTCGTGCTCTCGCGATTCAATCGTGTCGTATAACGCGTCGTCGTTGTAATGTTGTTAACATCTGTTTGACGCGCCGGGATTTGTCATCGCCAGCATCATGTTTCTCCATCAATCTCCTTTTCTGAGTCATTTTCACTTTCATACACTGGCGTTCATTGCGAGTTTTCAATAAACCGTGGAATACGCTTCGATCTTCGTTTGCTGATCGAATTTTTTAAATTTTAATTCCTTGTTTTTTGATTTTTCTGAGTCATTTACTTTCAAAGTGACCGATTTTCCAGCAAACCGTGTCATTCTGTTCAATTTTTTAAACCTTAATTCGTTGTTTTTTGATTTTTTACTGCAAAATTTCCCTTTTTTTTTGCTAATTTGCTGTTTATGACAGTGAAGACATTCGAAATACGAGTTTTTTTTGTTAATTTATCTCGCTGTTTTCGTTGTTTTCTAACAAAATCGAACAGTCAATGATCGTGGCTCGGCTTCTCTGGTTTATGTTCAAATCCAACTTAATCGTTTGCATTTCTGTTCTATTTATGCGCTTTCCGCATGTATTTATTATTAAAATCTTGATTACGGTACCCCTTTTCTTTCACATTTTGATGTTCATGTTCGATTTGATTACATAAAATACAAAATTGCTCAAGAAATGCAGAGCTGCCAATCGAGCAAGTTTTCAACTCAATTTGCGAAAACGTAGTTTCCTAAAAAGTAATTATCATCTTATTTTTTCCATTCGCGCTTCTCGACCGCATTTGTTTCCTGTTAAGGTGTCGTGTCAGTTTATCAATTTTGCGAGATTACGTGTTCATTCATCATTTGTCTTTCTCATATCCTTCAATTTCCACAAATTCCACCCAAATTAACGCTTTTTTGTCAATTTTTCAAATTTTGTAAGTGGTTGTAAGGGGTTCACGTCACCGATTCCTCAGCGATTTTTTGATGTCTAGTTTTAAACTGACTTAAAAATCATTTTATCAGTTAGCTGGTTTTTGACGATTTTATTCCACATTTGTGAGTTTATCGACCCAAAAAAGAGTTAAAAATCTGAAATTTTTAAATCTTTTTGCCAGTTTTTAATCATTCCGTTTAATTTGGACAAAGTTTTGGCGAATTTCAGTGTATTCGAATTGCAGGCGAATTCATACTAAAATGCAAATTCTAAGCGTAAAAGCTTATAGTTTTTTTGGTCTTGTTCCTCACGCTCTCTCGCTTCTCTCGCTCAGGCGAATTTCAGTGATAGTTTACATGAAAAGATAATTATAGGCGTGAAAACAAGTCATTTCCTTAAATTTGCCAATTGGGTCATTCATTTTTAAGACGATTAGAGTTGTTTTGGCCTTGTTCCTCTCGTTCACATCGCTCTTCTCTTGCTCCGTGGTTGCGTGTTATGTTAAAATCGATTTCTATAATCCCAAGCAAATAATTCCCTCATTTCCGAGTCAAAACTCTTTACTTTCACACACCAAATGATAAAAAACAACAACAAGAAATAACAAATTGAGCTTGAGTTATCTACAATAGTGTACAGTACCGCTAGTGGTACTGTACCTGCTCATACTCCCTATACGTATATGCTACATTCCTATCTTCAATTCAAAAGGCACCTTCACGTGTGTCAATGAGCGGGAAACAACGAAACCAACAATCTATGTACAAACAGCGCATCGCTCGCGGTTACTGTAGCCCATTTCTGTACTTTTTCACCTCCTCGTACATCCTCTTCTTTTGCTCCTCGCTCGCGCCGAGGAAAATCGGCGCGTGGAGAGGATCGGAGATGGTGACGGAGAGGCGTTCGCCGAGTTCGATGACGTCATTCATCGACACCGGCATGAACATGTCCCTCTTGAGCTCCACTGGGTTGCCGTTGATCCAAATGTGGACACTCCTCACGTTCTCGCCTACCGTAAGACGGAACGTGGCCGGGTGGTGGACGAGGCGAAGGTAGAGGTGTCGATCGGCGATTTCGGGACGCTGGGGAAGCTGATGTGGCAATCTGGAATAGAGAATGGGTTACTGTAGGTGGTAGTAATTGGTGATTTTAAGACGAAATCAGTTTTGCTGAACCGTCAAAGCCATTGTAAGACAAAATATAGGCCTAAATTCAGTTCTCTGGCTAAGGTCTAGCTAGTGTACTGACTGCGCTGACTCTAGTGGCAATTTGGAAGCAAGCGGGATACTGTAGGTGGCAGTAAGTAGTGATTTTGGGCTTCAATCTATATGCTGGTTTCCCTTAGCCTTTGAAACGTCAAATCCGAGTCTAAACAACATTTTTGGCTAAATTTTAGCTAACGCATCTACTGCGCTGGCTTCTATTCTTGGCGCACGAGCTGCGCTAACCCAATTTCCCCGCTTTTCCACCACAAATTGATGTTTTCGCATCGATTTCCCACACGTCCTGTTGCGATATTCCTTATCAGCGGCCGCTTCCTTCCAGCGCCCTTAGCGCACAAAGTGCACCGCTAACAAGATCTTTGCAAAATCGATTCGCACACCGCTCAAGTCAGGTTCTGTGCGTGATCGAAGATCGCCACGCGCTCGTCGCAACAGAGCGCATTCAATTAGCTAATTGACTTCTCTAAAAATCGACTTTCTGAGTCGAAAAACGCTCGTCGACCCTCAAATGTGCGTTTATAGTGCGCCAAAAACGTGCTCACGCGCGCCCGCCTTTTGGAACTTTTCCAGCGAAAACACAAGACGCACCTGCACTGCGGCCGACGCTGATGTCGACGGTCCGCGGGGAGAAACGCATCCGACTGCGCTCCTCGTTATCGATTAAGTCGAACGCGGCCATCCGTTTCGATCTGAAATGCGTACATATTTGAATTGTTAATGGCGGACGTGAGATGGTAAATAGGAGTGTGGTGGGGCTGCGGTAAACAATTGCGGGAGAGAGTGAGGCGTGTGATGGAGCGGAGAAGCTTATCGCTTTTGCTTTTTATGGAAAAAACGGAAATTAAGGGCAAAGGTGGTTTGAAGGTGGAGTTGATAGTGATGAAGACGCGAATTGTGGCTTTGAGATGGTTATTTTTGATTGGAATTTCGAAAAAATTGATTTTTATGATTTTTGATTTGAGCATTTTGCGTATCTCTGACTCTCAGGCGTTGATTTAGCCGAAAAGCCAAATCAGGGCGATATAGGGACTCAATCAGGAGCCTTTAAGATGCCGCTCGCTCAGGGTATCACTGGGTTAGGTGATAACGCTTGAACAGTAAGGATTACGGGCACCAATTTGAACAGGGCACCAATTTCAAGTTTTTAAAATTTTTCAAAATAAAAAATATGAAAAATGAAATGAAATTAATTTGAATTGAAAAAACAGTTAAAAGTTAAATTTTCATAACCAAAATCCTTGCAATAAAGCGGACAAGCATCGTAAAATCGCTTAATTAATCTCAAAAGACTGAATTTAAAGTAAAATGATTAAATTTTAAATTTGAAAAAAATTGCAGAAATTGATTTTCTGACGCACCTCTGTCGCCAGGTGACGTCTAACCACTGCAATTCAGCCTCAAAAAATCACTGAAACGTTCAAATTTTGACGTGAAGTATTGCAAATAACTCCCAAAACTCCCAGAACGACCAATTTCATCATTATCCCAAATTCCAACAACATCATCTTAGCGATCGCAAATCCTTTTATCCCTTCCGATTGCATCACCCAAACGCTAATTCCTGTTTTAGTCTTAGAGCTTCAACAACGCGCCAAAAACGGTAAACCAACAGTAGCGCGCTCCTCTTACCGCTCCACCAGCGCCAAAAGCAAAACAAATCGATGCCGCGCGTCCTCCCTACGGCAGAAGCGACGAAAACGAATCCCAAAAGAGAGAGAGAGAATGGAGAGGAGGGCTGTGACTCACCTTTCGCATTGTTTTCCCGCGCTAAAGCACGCGGAGCAGATTGTTTTGTGTTTTGCGCGGAGGCAAAATGGGCGAAAATTGAACGCGGAAAGACGAAATTGAAGGAGAGGAAGGAAGGAAAGAAATTGGAGGGAGATTCTCCTGCCGGCCGCCGACTGCCGCTGTCGCTTTGTGTGTCGCGGTGCGATGACGCGACGCCCGCTGCCTGCGCGCTCTTCTCCGAGCCTCTCGCTCGCTTGCGGGGCGGATCGGTTGAAGTGATCGCGACCGCCAGTCGGCCGCGATCGAGCGACAGTCGACGGGTGCGGGAGAAGTTGGCGGGTGCACGGAGAAGAGAGATGGCGGCGATTAGTAGAGAGGGAGATGTAAACAACGGCGGTCGTGATCGCAACTTTGAGCGGATTGCAGAGCTCCACTTGACATAGATGCAAGTGAGAATTGGTGTTTTGGATGAAATTCAATTTGTGGGTTTGAAGCTGATACGAGGGAGTTTAAGATGCACGGAGGAAGATGCTCAAATGACCAAAAAGGGGAACCAAAATAGTGATTTATTGGAAATACGAATTTTCGACTAAAAGCTTCATTTTTATAAACGATTTTGAAGCGATTACGCTCATAAAACTCGGAGAAACAGTGCAACCAATGATGATTACATATCTGAGTAGAATTTTCATATATTAGTCTAGACATTACAAAGTCCAAAATCTAAATTTTGCGTATTCCAAGCGCAATTGTGACGTGTCCGGTGCGTTGCTGCAAGTGCGGAAATCTTCTATTATGTATGCATGAAGCAAAATCAAGATGACGCGATTAACGGGGTAGACCTCAAAGGAGGAAGCAAAATCAAAATCACTGGACGTAGGGGTTTTTATCGGTCCTAATTGTTCTGAACGATCAATCACCGATCAGTCTGAGCAAAAATTAAAACAGCATTTGAGCTTTAGCGTTTTTGTGACTACACCGATTAGGCCCAAAACAGCCAACAAAAAATTGATTTGTGCCAGAGATGTGCGGTTCTGAACATCTTCGGGTACTCGGAATCGGACCCGGAAGTTTTAATCAGTAAAAGATAGGAGAAAACGCGTTACTGTTGGTCATTGCAAACGAATGTATTTTGTGATGAGCTGTCACTATAAAAGGGAACCGAAACCGAAAGTTTCGGGTATCCGGGACCCGAACCGGTAAAAATCGAACCGGATCCGGAGCTGAACATCTCTTATTTGTGGCGATTAGGCTCAGAAAAACAGAAAGAACCGAGTTTGCCGACGTGCTCTTAAATTGCCAAAATGAAAAAATGACCATGAATTGTTGACCAAACGGTCCATGTTTTAATATGCAGATGTTTTTAATATGCTGCGTAAAAATGGGATTATTGGTAAAACATCAAAACACTTACGAGAAAGCGATTTCGCAATAAAACAACTTCGTCCTAATGAAATGACATTGCGGAGTCGTTTTACACGCGAAACCGCAGTTGTTTTCCGCCGCACGTAACTCAGTAAACAACATGTAAACGAGTGTTTTCGTGTTATTTGTTTGACTAGTATGTTTGAAACGGAAAAAGCGCTTACGTGCGGTTGTGAAAAGTGCAGACTTCCTATTGACACAGTTATTAGAGCTCTATCGAAAAATGGCTGTCACGTTGTCAAGACTTAACAGGTTCTGAGACGTTGACCGAGGGTTTGTTCTCATGACTGAGATCTTAGAATTCATTTGTAATTCATAAAAATCTCCAAAGGGCACTTGAACCATATTTTATTTTCGGGGTAGGACATTACGCCGCGGCCGTTTTGCTGACGGACATTAGCCCGCGAAACCGCACGCCGCCGGACAGTACGCCGCCGACTTCGTACTAAGTGCAGGCTTAGGCCTAGGAGCTACCGCAGAGTTTGCTTAGTGAATTTTGGGCGAGCGCAGCGAGCCCTAAAATCACTGCGGCGTACTGTCCGGCGGCGTGCGGTCTCGCGGCCTAATGTCCGGTACCGTTTTATTTTATTTATTTTAATACACACAGACATTGCAAATTACAGATTATGGGGACATAAAAGTGGGTCTTCACCAGAATTTACACAAAGACACAACAAAAGCCCGCCAGGCAAAAGTGGAAAGCAGAAGGAAATGGACGCGAGAGGGGAAGAGTTGACCTTTACGAGTTCATAGAGAGCCTTTCAATTATCTTTGGAAGATTGTGGAACTCTTCGCAAGGACGATGTTCTCAGGAAGATTATTCCAAATTGGAATAATTGGATTGCCTCCCATTTGTGTGTGGATACTGTATGAACAAACCAAGAGGAGAAATCTTCTAAAACTGCAAATTTTTTTGAGATTCTGATGATCGGATTGCCAAAGTCGAATTGCTCTTGCGCATTCAAGACTGCATCCGTTTGAGTCATACACTAGCCATGCTCATACCTGAATCGCACACAAATATGGATAAATTAAACTGTATTAGATTAGAATCGTAAGAGCAATTCGTAAAGTGGAATGAAAAAATCAACTGAATCAAAATTTTCATTGAAATATTAAATTTTTGGATTAAATTTGATTTGACATTAAATTAAATTAAAGGAAACATTAAATTTGGAGTTTTCAGCCATTAATTGGCTTCAACTGTGCATTACAACCAGTTTTCTTGATATTGCAAGTTTAAAAAAACGTGAAAAATGATGAAAAATTCAAATTTTCCAATATTTTATAGAAGAGTTTGGATAAACGAAAAGCTCCGTTTTTGTGAAATTTTACTTTCATTGGAAAGATCTTCACCTCACGAGCTCAGTTTCCTGGCATACGTGCTCATCCCGAGTACGAATTTCAACTTGCCGCGCTATCGTCTCCCATTCCTCGTTGAAATTCCACAATTTCGCCCATTTTTACTTATGAAATGCGCGTTTATTCTATTTTTTTTTTTTTTTTTGTTTTTGCCCCGTTGATCCTAAATATTGGCAACATCCTGTTTTAGGCGATACACAGCGACTGAAGACGTCAACTATGCGAATCACTCCGCTCGGTCCGCCTACCGCTCGGAGTCGAACACTTCGCGCACGAGCTCGCAAGGCCGGAGTTCGTCTACCGAAGTAGTCAGCAGCTCGGACACTCGCAGTCTGCCCGTCTACATTGCGATCCAGGACTACGTGCCCGAGACCACCGATGCCGAGTCGATCCCACTGGAGCAGGGGCAGATTGTCGAGGTGCTCGACAACAAGAATCCCACTTCATGGCTTGTGAAGACGAAGGCGCGACCTCCGCAGACCGGCTGGGTCCCGGGTCCTATTTTGAGACGCCGACCGAGTTCTACAAGCAGCGGAGGAGGACCCGGGAGCTCGCGTCCGGAGACGCGAAGATGACCGAAGAACAGGAGGCGATTATGAAACGAGAGTGAGTTGGAATTCGAGCGCATAGCTTGCACTGGGCTTCTAGAACAGAGTTTGAGCTCTATGGGAGATAAACCAGCACAGGGAGTGCGCTGAGATGCTCAAATGCCAGCGCGCATCGTGGCTTTAATCCTGGCTCACTTTTTACCTACCGTAACCCATCCTCTTGCAGCCAAGTCTACCACGACCTCCTCCACTCCGAGGAACAATTCGTGACGCACCTCCGCAGCGCGATCGACAACTACGTCGCCGCTTTCGAGGCTCCCGACGCGCCGAAGAGGTCAAAGCGCAGAAAACGCAGCTGGCGATGAACCTCCGCGAGCTCTACAACTTTCACGCGAACGTGATGCTCAAAGGCCTACAGTACTACTCGGACGATCCGGGCAAAGTCGGTCAGACGTTCGTTCGTCTCCAGAAGGACTTTGATCACCACGTCCGCTTGGCGCGCAATCTGCCGAAGTTCAGAGGATAATCGAGGAGCCGTCGATGAAGGCCTATTTGCAAAACCTCAGCGATCGGATAGAGGCCGGAGCTAAGGGCTACGGCGACTATCTGCAAGAGGCGCAGGACCGTATGCAACAGTACGAGACGTTCTTCAAGGTGAGCGCAGCGCGTGTGCAGTGCGCTAAGCCAAAATTTGGACTTAGGAGTTTATCAAATACTCCTCTCGCGCTTCCTGCAACACCGGATCGATGTCCAAGGCGCTTGAGCTGATCAAATCGGTCCCGAAGCGAACGGGCGACATGGATATCATCAATAATATCAAGCATTATCCAGGCGATAAGAACCGACTTGGACATCTCTATCGTCATGTATGCCTAGAACCTACCGTAACCTCAAGTAATCCAACATTTTCAGGATTTCTTCCAAGTCTGGGAGGCGAAGGCGACTCGGAAGATCGCTACGTGTTCCTCTTCAAGAACAAAGTGATGATCACCGACAAGGTTCCAAACACCGACGAGTTCAAACACTTTGCCACGTTGAGGGTGAGTGACTCATTCACGTGTTCGCGCCCTCTTCACCGGCCTCTTTTAAGCTCGACAAGTACACAGTCCGCGAATACACAATCACCGAAGACACGATCGTGTTGAGACCGAACGAGCCCGGTCTGCCAATGTTCCGAATGCGAGCGAAGGATCTGACTTCGGCGGAGTATGTCTTCAAGGGTTGGATGAAGGATATGGTCGAGATGCAGGAGGATATCGGTATGTGTGTGGAGGAGAGGAGCGTGGAATTGGTAAATGTACTAACATGTCCTGTTTCTACTAACTTTTACGTATTTAAATGTTTGAATGTTTGATAGACTAGGGGTGCTGGAGCTTGTGGAGTATTGAGAAATGGCCACCACTGTCCAAAATACGGTAATTTGAACCGATTTTG
>MQUG01003452.1:0-79209 GCA_007213375.1 Steinernema feltiae
GAGCTTGTGGAGTATTGAGAAATGGCCACCACTGTCCAAAAATACGGTAATTTGAACCGATTTTTTATGCTCCTCTTGCCATGTTCATATTTTCTGGTTATTCATTAGTTGAAATCACTAACAAGCAATGGGCAGAAGTCCCAGATACGTAAGAACAGAGGGTATTTGGGGCGGTGAGTCAACTCGCTGGAGACCGACGATCACAGATCGTCAGAGTTGTTAACAGACCAGGAAGTTTTTGTTTGAATGACTTTAAGTAAACTGCAAGATTTAACTTTTTGAATTGTGATCTAAATTCACACAAAGAGAATTCAAATGGTAGCTTCAGCAGCGCACGTTTTTAAGGGTTGTTTGCAAGCTTTGCCCTAGAACTAAAATCACATTTGTCGTTCTATTGTGAACAAATTTCCTGGATTCCTTTGAAATCTTGTCTAAAATTCGTAAAAACACGCCATGTTGCTGTTTTCCACTACAGTATGATGAGACAGCTAAGTCAGTGTGCTTGTTTCTGTACGTTTATCAGAAGAAAAGCAAAAAAAAAAACAAAACAGCGGAAATTAGATGCAAATTCAACGCCGGTCAACGATCTAAAAGTTTTCAAGGGTTGTTTTCAAGTTTAATCCTAAAACCAACCAATTCTCATTGGTGCAGTTTTGGAAAAATTGCCTCGATTGTGCAGAAAATTGATTTAGCTCTAACTTGAACAACAGCTCCAACTCGATTGTACCGTTCTGTTCCCAGACACATGATAAATCAAAAAATGATTTTTTTTTTGTTTTTTTTTTTGATTTAAGTGAATGAGACAGTTTGTTTGGTTCAGGATATCAATCTGATTCAATTAGATTGACTTCAGAAAAGCCGGCAATCTTAAAATTGGTCAATTTGATTGGATTTTAAAAACTGCGCAAAATGAACACCTGTTCGACGCGGTCGACGGTCCATCATCATCAACAACAGAAACACAATAAATCAAAATATCAAAAAATGATTTTTTTTCTTGAATTTTTGGTTTTTTGTTGTTTTGATATTTAAATTTAGTTGGTTTGCATTAAAGCAGAGGACCACGAACGTTCCATTTTAAAAGAACAGCGGAAACTGCAGAAATTAGACGCAGAAATAAGATCGGCTCCGCGAACAGACCAACAAGTCATAACCTAGTTTAATCGTGCATTCTCTTAAATCTGAGATGTTAAATCTGAGATGACAAAGATGACATTCATATTCGTCCACTTACTTCGGTTCGACGCGGTCAACGGTCCATCAAGTTTTGTGCTCTGTGCAATCATTTCAATCGGCTTTGCAAACCAACAAGTCATAACCTAGTTGAATTGTGCATCTCTTGAAACTAAGATGACAAATGGTCTTTGGCGCTGATTAAAATGTCCACTTACGTTTCCTCGTCCTCAAAAACCGACAATCGATTGAGCGCCGTTTTTTTCTCCTTTTTTAAACTAAATTTTCTTGCAAAGAAGCAGGAAATTCCGTTCGTTACACAGCGACGCGAGTCGGAACGCGTCGTTCACAAAAACATTCCCCACAGCTTCAGGTGCTCTTCAAACAAATCACAAAATCCACAATTTTGTACTTTAAAGGTCAATTGAGGTCATCGTTGGCGTTTTTGTAGCTTCCGCTCTCGCTTTATGACCTCTCAATTGAGTTTTTCACGCATCTGATCGATTAAAATCACCTCCCGCTCGCCGTTTCCCCATTTTTACGACCGATTGCGCTCCCCGCAATGCAACATCTCGCTGCGCTTAATCCGATCCCAAATCAAACAAAATTCACTTCAAGAGAGCATCATGTTCATCATGTACTTGTCCTCTTCTTCGCTCTCTGCGCTGCGGCTGCTGCCAACTCCAACAATCCACAAATCCCGCAGCGATCCGCCACAATCAATGTTTGTCCTCTCCCTCACCTCCTCAAGCGCTCAACAGAAGCAGCAGCAGAAGAAAGTTGGCTCTTAACGGCGGTCCTCCGGGGGGAGATGTGTGCGGGGGTGCAAATCGTCCCCTCGGCGTCCACCAGCAGCAGCCGATAACTAGCCGGGAGCAGCAGCGGCAGCAAAAGAAGCAACGCTGTAAAGTATCGCCGCCGCTCGCTCGCTCTCCTGTTAGCCGACCGTCGCGCTGCCGCTGCTGACGACGATTTTTTCCCGCCGCAGCTGACGCCAGAAATCTCCTGCGCACGACGTAGCACCGCCGTCGCCGTTGCCGCCGCACACCTTCCGCCGCGAGCGAGCGAGAGGGGCAAACCGGCGATCGAACGAGCGAGAGCAAGCGATCTTGAGAGGAGAGAAGATCATCTTCAGCAGCGCCAGCAGCCACGGCATTGTGTCTATTGTCTCGACAATTTGGTGTCTGTGGCGCACTAATTAACACTGTAGTCACTGCTGTCTGAGTTCTACTCTGTCTGAAAATCGATGATTGTCTGACATTGGTCCGCTGTCTGAAATCAACCACTACTACTACTACTACTACTAAACATGGTGCTCCGATGCATGTTCGTCATCGAACTGCTCGAGGCCGAAGAAGGCGGACTCGAGCTGGTCGATCCAGCGTGGTGTAAGTGCTGTTAGAAACTCCTTTTGAACTTTTCAGCGGCCGAAAAAGAGGCGACCGAGAGTGCGGACACCCTCACCGAGTTCGATGTGCACATGAGCGATGTGCGCTCCGAATTCTCCGAGTACTCGACCATGTCGAGAAAGAGCAGTTTGTACAATGGTCCGCCATTTGAGCTTCTTCTTTCTATCTCTTTGAGACCCTTGAAAATGGAGAAAATGGAATAGTGGAGCTTGAAGGGAGTGAAAATGTTCGAAATTCAAAATATTGAGCTGGAAATTATGCAAAAACAATCGAGTTTTAATTGCTAAAACGATTTTGAAGAGTTTGAGAGATAGAGCGGGTGCGCAAAGGCTTGAAATTCGCCAAAATTTTTTAAAAATTAAAAACTGAAAAGTTAGTTTTATTTGCGTTTTGTTTACATGTTTATTTGCGCAATAATTTCCGAAATTCGACGCTTAAAACTGCGGGTAAAGCTGTGCCTTGCCTAACCAATTAAGCTTAAAAAATCAACAAAAAATCCGATTACTAGTTCAAAGTTCCTTTATATAAGTTGCGGGTTTAGCGGCGAGTAAAACGATGGCGAAAATGTAACAGAAATGCTTGAAATTAACAAAAATTTTAGTTGGCGATTTCAAGAACACTTTTAGACACAAAGGTCACTGTTTTTCAACCCAAAATTTAGCTAAAATCCGTGTTTTAACGTTGAATTTTGAAGGAAAATTTCGTTTTGTCCAAACAATGGTGCCTGTTCGCTAGAATGCACTCGTATCTCCGACATCTGATTGAGTTTAGTCATCAAAGTGACCCGCAAGTCGCTGACTCATCAGTCACTAAAATCGCTTTTGAAAAAATTCCAAAAAGCCATTATATAGGCAAAGTCAAACTGTGGGTGTCCGTTGTAGGACCAGTGGGAAAAGGATTTAGTGTCAAAATCGCAGTATATAGCACGGAATTTAGTCTAATTCTCATCGAACGCGTTGTATTTCAATGAATCCAGTTCCAGTTCTGATCAGCAGAAGCGGGGCTTTCGATTGAGCCCGGGTTTGCCGCGTTCTGTTCATTCTCATCAAAGTTCATCAACTTTTCAATACCGGGCGCGCCTGCCACGCTCGCAAGTGAATGAACTTCAAGGAGAACTCTCGGATTCTGACAATTTTGGGCTCAATCGATAGCCCAGAATCTGCTGCACATAGTTGGGAGTAGAATTCCCAAAATACATCCTGTGCGCCAATTTTTCAACTAAACGAGGAATTAAGCGCGGAAATCCACCATTAAGGATCTATTTCTCCGCGCACAGGATGTATTTTGGGAATTCTACTCCCAACTATGTGCAGCAGATTCTGGGCTATCGATTGAGCCCAAAATTGTCAGAATCCGAGAGTTCTCCTTGAAGTTCATTCACTTGCGAGCGTGGCAGGCGCGTTTGGGACTCAAATAAATAGACAAAACACAAATATCGATGATCTCGGGCTCATTCGAATCGTCATGATGCGCTGAACAAGGCTGCACTTTTAGATTTTGTATTTGCCTCATCAAAATTGTGCAATTCAACAATCGCGCATGCGTTGCTTTTTGTCCAGACGGACGGACTGACAAAATAGCGATTTCCGCGTGGGACCACGAACACCACAATTTGACTTTGCCTATAAAAGCAACAATTTAACGCTAAAAATCGTCCAAAAATCGCAATTTCCATCTGCCAAGCCATCTCACTTAGCTGACCATCATAAACATCAATTTTATCGTTTCGGGCACCCAAAAAGCTGTTCGTAGAATGTAAAACAGATTCTCTGCGATCTGTGACGATTGAGCGCGACAACGTAAACAGTCGTAAAACGTTGCAGGACCGCTGAGCTTTAGCAGCCAATTCAATTCAATATATGCGCAATTCTGCTTAAAACTACCGTAATCTCACTGTTTGTACTCAACTTGTGCTCATATTTTGAAAATCGACCTTTCAAGCTGACGTCAGCATCCTGAAACGCTCCACTATTCCTTTAACCACAAAACCGAACTAATCAATTCCTCTCCTTTAGGCCCCGAAGAAGGACCACCCAGGAAGAAAATCAAATCGCCGCCTGTCATCTCGCCCACGGGCTCCTCAACGAGTCTCTACAGCGGCGGAAGCAGCAGCATCGATTGGAGTGAGTGTTTGAGCATTCCCGACCACCCACGTCGTTGATTGCCGCTTTCAGCCACAACCGGAACAACCCTCGAGATGCAGGGAACACGAGTGACGCGCACCCAGTACGGATTCCGCACGCTTCAGGAGTCATCGGCGAAGATGTGCCTGAAAGTGACCGGATATCCGCTGCCCGATATCACATGGTGAGTGCGAGTGGGGATTACGGTAGGCGGAGCTACTGGCGACCGCACAACACCGGTCGAGGTGTTGTTGTTGGAAGCGAGCGGGAGGGGGAGTTCGGCGATTACAACGTGGAAAAATCGATCGCCGGAACGATTATGAGCTCTTTGAGGGTCCTGGCACGAAAAGTACACCTTTAAATTTGCAAAAATTGAAGAAAAACAAGAAAATTCACTTCGAACATGCGACATTTCCAGGTACAAAGACGACCAACTTCTGAGCGAAGATGAACGGCACACATTCTACGCTGACGAAGATGGATTCTTCGCGATGACCATCGATCCCGTGCAGGTGGACGACACCGGCCGGTACACGTGCATGGCCACCAACGAATACGGACAAGCGTCCACTTCCGCTTTTTTCCGCGTTCTCAAAGGTGAGTGGTCTTGACAAGAATAAAACGGCTTAAAATAAAATAAAACGAATATTGCGGCTTAACAGAAATTATGTTTTTGATTGAATTATTTGAAATTTTTGGTCCCGACAAGAAAATCATATTTATTGTGAAAAATCGACATTTTATTCAAAGAAAAATTTTTTTTTGAAAATTTTTGATACCAAAACTGATCGAAATGTCTTGAATGGTCTTGACACGAAATGCAAAAAATTAAAATTTTCACTAAAAGTTGAAGTTTTTGGTCTCGACAGGAAAAAGAGACATTTGGACAAATGTTCTCCAAAACTCTTGATTTCATTCAGAATCTCTGTATGCTGAATTTTGATATTTGGTCCCGACACGAAAATTAAAATTTTGCGTTCATCGAAAATAATAGACTACGAAGTCTGAAAATTGAACCGACGAGAAGGCCAGACTGTCTAGACAGTGCATTTCAGATAAAATTCCATTTTCTGTATTTTGGACCACACACATGGTTTTTTTTTGCGAACGCTTTATGCAATCAACCTGCGCAATATTAGACTCAAAACAGACAGTAATTAGACCCTACCGTAACCCCCATTATTCAGTCGAAAAAGAAGCAGCACCGCCTGCTTTCGTCTCCAATCTCCGAGACCAAGAAGTGCAAGAAGGAGATACCGTAAACTTCGAGTGCGAAGTGGAAGGTTGGCCCGAGCCGGAGCTCCTCTGGCTCGTCGACGATCAACCGCTCCGTCCCTCGCACGATTTCCGTCTCGAATACGACGGCCAGAGTGCAAAGCTCGAGATTCGCGATGCGCAGCCCGAGGACACGGGCACCTACGCCGTGAAGATCACCAACGAGTACGGCGAGGTCAAGTCGAACGCGCAGCTGACTGTGCAGCCCGATCCTGACAAGAATCACGTTGCGCCGGAGTTTCAGGTTGGTTTTGTTAGAACAATATTCATTACCACAGCTCTTCGGGCTCTTGGAGCGATAGACGAGATGGCGAATTGTCATTTGTGTCCACTAGGCGTGAATTATCTGCCTTTTTAGGCTATTCTGCCGCTTGTTCTGTGATCCCTGAGGATCTACCCTAAAACAACCCGGAATGCCTCAAACAACGTGTTTCAGGCGATGATCGAAGACGTCGAATGCGACGAAGGCGACGAGGTTCGCTTCAAGGCGGTCCTGACCGGAGACCCTGATCCTCAGGTCACCTGGTACGTGAACGGTGTTCCGCTCTCCGAATCCGACAAAGTGAGATTCATCAGCGAGGACGGAATCTGCATTCTGACCATCAAGGACGTGACGCGACATTTCGATGGAATCGTCACTTGCCAGGTACGGTAGTCTAATTCTCACAGCGCGTGTCACAGCTCGCTAACGTGATCGAGTTTTATTCCCGGAAACAGTGAAATTGATGATATTTAGTGCAAAAATTCGTTGTTGGTCATTGTTGCTCCCACCACGATTATTCTGAAAATCAGTTTTTTCTAAAAAAAATCATTGGGTTCACAAAATACGCACCTAAAAAATAACAAAATGTCGACTCTCTGGACCTACCGTACCCCAATTTCAGGGAATGAACCGTCTCGGCACAACAAGCTGCGAAGGACGCCTGAAGGTGCGCGTGCCTCCCGCCGCGCCCGAATTCAACCGACCGCTCGAAGACAAAATGGTCGCCGAGAAGTCTACCGTAGTCTTCGAGTGCGACGTGAGCGGATTCCCCGACCCACAAGTCGAATTCTTCCTCAACGGCCGGAAATTGACTACAGGGGAGGAAGACGTCGAGATCAGCGGCAGCGACGGCTACTATCGCGTCGAGCTGCGCAACTGCACGACGACCACCCACGACGGCGAGCTCCTCGCTCGCGCGGTCAACGAACACGGCCAGGCCGAGTCACGTGCGCGGCTTACGGTAGAGCCGGAAGACGAAGAGTCCCGCAGCGCGCCGACCTTCATCAAGGACATCGAGGATCAGACGGTCAAGTCTGGCGAGATGGCGACCTTCGAGACGTCTGTGCGCGGATGCCCAAACCCCGAAGTCACGTGGTTCCTGAACGGCCACAAATTGGATCGCGACTCGCCCGGAGTGGAAATTGCGGTCACAAACTGCGACCACAAAGTGACGATCGACAGCGCGACGTACGCGGGAACGATCCTCTGCCGAGCGGAGAATACGGTAGGCCGCTACGAGACCAAAGCGCGCCTGATTGTGACGTCGGTGGAGCCAAAGAAGAAGGCGCCCGCATTCAAGCAGCCGCTCGTCAACATCTCCGAGATTGAAGGCTCCACCGCAGTCTTCGAGGTTACGGTAGACGCGGAACCGAAAGCGCAGCTGACGTGGACGCTCAACGGCGAGGAAATCCACGAATCGAGCAGATTCAAATTCCGCGAATTCGACGGAAGTTCGAAGCTCGAAATCCACGAAATCAAGCTCGAGGAAGCGGGAACGCTGCGCTGCACGGCGACCAACAGCGAGGGAGAGGCGATCAGCGAGTGTCAGTTCACCGTGACGCGCAAATCGTGTCAACCGCGCTTCAAAGAGGCGCCGCGGACAATTACGGTAGAGCAGGGAAGCGAGGCGGTGTTTGAGGCGTACGCGGACGCGGTTCCCACCGCGACCTACCAATGGTCGATCGACGGCAAGAAGGTGTGGAATTCGACCGAAGGAACTCGTGTCGAGACCATTGAGAATCGCACTCGCCTCGTCATCGACACTACCGTACACCGTGAGAGTCTTACGGTATCTGTGATTGCTGAGAATCCTCACGGCATGGACGAGAGTGGCGCGCGTCTGATCGTCGAAGAGAAGCAGAAGAAGGTCGTCCAGGAGGAGGAGAAGGAGACCACACGCGAAGCTTTCAGCGCCGAAGAACAGGCGAAGACTACCGTAATCAGCGAGACGGTCACCGAACATCACGAAGAGAGCTACACGCGAACGCAGCCGCAGGTTCTCACCACGACTACCGTATCCGAGGAACATTTCACCACCACGTCGACCAGCTCCACCGGAGAGATTACGGTAGAACCGATTATCGTCAACGGACAAACGAGAGTCGAGACGACGACTACGGTCGAAGAACGGGTTACGGTAGCCGGCAAGCCTGTAGTGAAGGTTCAGCTCCAAGACGCTACAGTAACCCGCGGCGAGGAGGCAAAGTTCACTACCGTAATCGAGAGTGTAAGCGAGAAGGTCGAGTGGTTCTTGAATGACCAGAAATTGGAACCCACGCAGACAGGTTAGCGTATTACGGTAGTTTCTGTGGATTACGGTAGTTTTCGTTTCAGGAGTCTCAATGAGCCAAGAAGCATCGGAATATCACTTGGCGCTCGACTCAAAGGTTCACCCGTCGGGTACTGTAGCCGCAAAAACGGGAGATACCGTAACCACAGCGCAATACGATGTTACTGAAGCTCGAGTGGTTGAGGAAGTGACGAAGAAAGAAGAAGAGGCGGCGGTTACTGTAGCGACCAAGGCTCCCGAGGAGGAGAAGGTCCCTGAAGCTGTCACTAAAGCTCCCGAAGAGGCGCAAGTCCCTGAAGAAGAAAAAGTCCCTGAAATCGTCACCAAGGCTCCCGAAGCGATTTTGCCTGAATTCACCGAATGTCTCGCAGACATCAAGGTCACCGAAGGCGAGCACTTTGAGCTCCACGTCACCGCCTCCGACAAACCAACCTTCAAATGGACCCTGAATGGCCAAGCTATGCATGTAAGTCCGAACCTCTGAAATTTCAAACTGGTCTTGACGCGATTTATAAAAATTCAATTTCAGGACGGAGTTGAAGGGGTGCACATTGTCGATGAAGGAAACACCTCGACTTTCAGCGTTGACGAAGCCCAAGAGAAGCACGCCGGCCAAGTTACCGTAACCGCAGAGAACGAAGCGGGCAAGTGCGAATCGAGCGCGAAGGTCACGATCGAACGGAAACCGGAAGTGAAACCGCAATTCACGAAAGGCGCGCCCGATCAGGAGGTCAACGAGAACGAACCGCTGACATTTGAGGTCACCCTCGGCCAGGCGCCGTCTCCCGACACGAAAATCTCGTGGTTCATCAACAACACAAAGTTGACGCCGTCGGACGACGTGAAAATTGTCGACAACCACGACGGAACCCTACGGATCGAGATTGCCGCTGCGAGACCCGAAATGACCGGCACCCTGAAGTGCAAGGCGGAGAACGCGTCGGGTCTCGATGAGACCACCGCGAAGGTTACGGTAAAGCCATCGCGCGCCAAGCCGAGCTTCGCGAAAACTCCTCAAGACCACACAGACGTGATGACCGACGTGGAATCCGTGAAATTCAGCGCAATCGTGGTGGGAAACCCGCAGCCTGAGGTCACTTGGTTCTTGAATAACGAGAAAATCACAAGTTCGGACGCGATCAAGGTGAAATTCGAGGAAGCGACCGGAAAAACGTCAATTCGTATTTTTGGTCCCAAAGTTGAACAGGTTTGTGTGTGGTCTTGAGCAGAATTTCACCATTTTTCTTCTCATTTTCAGTCCGGAACAGTAAAAGTAGTCGCTTCCAACGAAGTCGGTTCGGTCGAAGCGACCGCGAACCTCAAAATCGAGAAGAAAACCGAACTTCCGCGATTCGTTACCGTAATGAACGACAAACAACTGAACGAGGGAGAGACTGCGGCGTTCAAGGCGACCATTGCCGCCTACCCTGAGCCGGAGATCGTTTGGTCGCTGAACGGCGAGGTTCTGAAGCCGTCGGAGAACGTGGTCATCACGAATGTTGGCGATCAACACACGCTGGAGTTGAAGAACGCGCTTCCGGAGCAGACCGGAGAGATCAGCTGCACGGCGACCAATTCCGCCGGATTCAAAAAGCAGAATGCTAGTCTGGTAGGTGCTTCCAATAGGGCTAAGAACCTAGATCGGCTTTGTTTGGTCTACAGTACCCCATTGAGCACTGCTATTGAGCTTTGCAAGTCTACTATAGGGCCAAAAATCTAGATCAATTTTTGTTGGGTATAGCGGCGGTCTACAGTACCCCATAGAGCACTGCTACTGAGCTTTCCGGGTCTATTATAGGGCCAAGAATCTAGATCGGCTTCGTTGGGGTGTACAGTAATCCATAAAGCACTGCTGTTCGCTTTTTAACTCAACTATAAAGCCAAAAAAAGCTAGACGGCTTTGCTGGGTACAGCGCTGTCTACAGTACCCCATAAAGCACCGTTATTTAGCTTTCCAGGTCTAATCCAATCACTTCCAGGTCGTGAAAGAAGTCGGCGAAGCGCCCACCTTCATCCGCAACCTCGAAGATCGTCTCGTCGAAGAGAAGGAGGTCCTGATCATGGAGGCCAAACTCTCCCAAGTCAAACCCAAGCCAACCATCACGTGGCTGCGTGACGGAAAACCGCTCCAATCCGACGATCACTTCCGACTGTCGGAGGCGGACGACGGCACCCTGCAGCTGAAGATCATCTCCACCGAGATGGAGGACAAATCGCGCATTACCATCAAAGCGGAGAACAAATGGGGCTCCGCGGAGTGCTCCGCGTCGATCGGCGTCACCAAGAAGCGTATGCAGTCGAAGCCGGCGTTCCTGTCGGATCTCGCACCGGTCACCCTGACCGAGGGTGACAGTCTGCAGACGAAACTGATCGTCACCGGTGACCCGGAACCCTACGCCAAGTGGTACATCAACAACCAGATGGTCTACCCGACCGAGGACACCGAGATTAAGAACGAGAACGGCGTCTACTCGATGACGATCCACGGCGTTACCGCCGACATGACCGGCAAAATCAAGTGCACGATTGGCAACCGCATGGGCGAGGCGACCACCGAAGGTCAACTTACCGTAATCCAGCCGATTCCGGTGGCGTTCGAGACGGTGCTCTGTGACGCGACTTGTCGCGAGGGCGACACGCTCAAGCTGAAGGCCGTGCTGCTCGGAGAGCCGATGCCCGACGTCACTTGGTACGTGAACGGGCGGAAGTTGGAGGAGACGCAGAATATCAAGATCCACGCGGAGAAGGGAACCTACACGGTGACGATCAAGGACATTACGTGCGATTATAGTGGAAAGGTCGTTTGTGAGGCGATCAACGAGTACGGTAGGTCGATTTTCAAATTGGATTTTTCAAAATTGCTTTTGTTGCGACCACACATGACGAATTCTCAATTTTGTTGTTATTTACGACATGTGTGGTCGAGAGCAATGGCGGAAAAATTCGAAATCAACGTGTGTGGTAATAAACCAGCTTATTCGACCATTTCCAACTGATTTGCGCTTCTTCGACGCTTTTTTTGCAAAAACTAATGAAAAAATCGACGTTGGTGGTCTCAAATGGCAAAAGCGGTCTCGTAGATTGCAGAAAATCGTCGTGTGTGGTCCTTCATCCGCATTTTTTAGGCAAAGCCTCCTCCGAAGCGATGCTCCTCGTCCTGCCACGAGGCGAGCCCCCAGATTTCCTCGAATGGCTGAGCAATGTGCGCGCGCGCCAAGGCTCGAAAGTCGTGCACAAAGTGGTCTTCACCGGCGACCCGAAGCCAACGCTCACCTGGTACATCAACAACCAGGAGGTGCGCGACAGCGAGGAGATCAGCATCGTCACCGACGACAGCACCTCCACCCTGACCATCAAGAACTTCAATCCGGAGCGTCACATCGGCGAGATCATCTGCAAAGCGGAGAACGAGGCCGGCGAGGTGTCCTGCACCGCGAATATGGGAACGTACACGAGCGACATGTTCTCCGAGTCGGAATCGGAGGCCGGAATCGCCGAGGAGAATCTCGAGTTTGAGGAGCTGACCGAGACCGGCACCGATCATGAGGATTCGATGCACGAGGAGCTCGCGCGCACGCCGACGCCCATCATGGCGCCAAAGTTCATCACAAAGATCAAGGACACCAAGGCGAAGAAGGGCCATCAGGCGATCTTTGAGTGTGTGGTTCCCGACACGAAGGGCGTCTGCTGCAAATGGCTCAAAGACGGCAAGGAAATCGAGCTAATCGCACGAATCCGCGTCCAAACGCGAACGATCGAAGGTCACACCACGAACGAGTTGATCATCGACGACGTCATCCCCGAAGATGCCGGAAAGTATACGGTAATCGTGGAGAACCGCGCCGGCACAGATACGTGTGAAGCAACGCTTCAAATCGTCGGTAGGATGAACTTTTGAAGTTTACTAGCCAAATGAGGAATGTTCCAGAGGTGCTCGAAAAGCCGGAAGATCGCCAACCCGAGTTTGTCATTCAGTTGAAGGACAAATCGGTCAAAGCAGCGGAGAAAGTCACTTTCGAGTGCAAAGTCGTCGGTCAACCAGAGCCCGAAGTCGCCTGGTATCATGGAGATGTGAGTCTCGCGGATTACGGTAGTCGAGTTGACAAAAAAATGCGTTTAGGAGAAGCTGGAAGAGATTCCCAAGAAGGTGATTATTGAAAGCGACGAGTCAATTCAGCGTTTGGTCATCGAATCGGTCGAAACGAAGGACGAAGGATCGTATTCGTGTGTGGCGCAGAATTCCGCTGGAACGACAAAGTCAGAAGCGACGCTTCAGGTCATCTGTAAGTTGGTTTTCTGGGTTGAAAGTGTTGATTTTTGTGGATTTTTCAAATTTTGAGTTTGTGGATACCGTATACCGAACATGCGAGTTTTACAGGTTGGAGAGTGACATTTAGGTTGAGAGGTTTAGCTGAGTTAGTGCGCTGAAACGCTGAGCTAGCTGAATTGACAGAAAATTGATTTAGATCCATTAGCGCAATCAATGGGCTGGTCTTTTCACGGTGTTCTTAGTGCGCTGGGCTAGCGATCACGCTGACAAGCTGACCAGAAGTGAGCTGACCAAAATTAAGCGTTTAAAAGAAATCGCGGATCCTCAAACGAATTTCAGAGCCAATTGCGCTAGGGTAGCCTAAATGCCTCAATCAAATCAGTGCCGAGCGTAGCGCATCATGTGCGCTGACTCAATTTTCACGTTAAAATGGATGGATTGAGCGCCAATTAACAAATGATACGCTTGCACATAATAAAGTTTGCCTGGTCTGTTTGGTATACGGTACTTTTTTTGTTTTTTCAACCCCAAAATTGTGATTTTTTGAATTTTCTAAATTTGCTTTCAAATTCATCCCTTTGATTAACAACCCCTAAAACACACTGTCACACCGCTCCTCCACCCTCGCACCCTGTTTGACTTTCAGCCGAACCTCCGCACTTTACCAAGCCGCTGCAAGACCGCAGCGTTGCGATGGGAGAGAAGATTGTCCTCGACTGCTCGGTGAAGGGCGTTCCGCAGCCGCAAGTCGAGTTCTTCTATGAATCGACGCGAATCACGTCGTCGTCGCGGGTTACTGTAGAACACGACGCGTCGAACACGCATTGGCGCATCGTGATCAAAGAGTCGACAAAGGAGGATTTCCGCAAATACCGCGCCGAAGCGAAGAACACTGCCGGCACCGCCATCTCCGAAGCTACCGTAACCGGTCTGCAAGCGCCTGTGTTTGAACAGGGCCTGAAGAAGACTACCGTAACCGAGAAGGAGACGATCCAGATGGAAGTGAAGGTGGAGGGATTGCCGAATCCCGAACTCAAATGGTTCAAAGACGGCAGCCAAGTGGTCCCGGACGGAAGTCGCGTTGTCATCAAGGAAGAAACGCTGATTATCACCGACGCACGCATCGAAGATCAAGGAACGTATACTGTAGAAGCGACAAACAGCGCTGGCAAAGAAAGCAGCACCGCTCCAGTTACGGTAGAGCCGCTGGCCGAAGGTCCGAAGTTTACTGAAGGTCTCAAGAGCGTCAGCATCAAAGAATCCGAAACCGCCGAAATGTCGGTTACGGTATCGGGCAAACCCGAACCGGAAGTCACCTGGTTCAAGGATACGGTACCCGTGCAG
Organism: Steinernema feltiae; assembly: GCA_007213375.1. NCBI lineage: Eukaryota > Metazoa > Nematoda > Chromadorea > Rhabditida > Steinernematidae > Steinernema > Steinernema feltiae. The sequence continues at coordinate 14,147 of MQUG01003452.1, forward strand.
GTGGACGGAAGTCACTTCATCGAGAAGAAGGATACTGTAGGCCACCATACCCTGATCATCAAGGACGCAAAGCTCGAAGACATCGGAACCTACTCCTGCAAAGCGACCAACCCAGCTGGAACCGCCGAAACGTCAGCCTCGGTTACGGTAGAGGCGAAAAACGAAAGTCCGAGTTTTACCGAAACTCTCAAGAGCGTCAGCATCAAGGAGAGCGAGTCGGCGGAGCTATCGGTTACGGTAGCTGGCAAGCCCGAGCCGGAAGTCCGGTGGTACAAAGACTCGAAGCCCGTGGAGATCGACGGAAGTCACTTTATTGAAAAGAAGGATACTGTAGGCCACCACACCCTGATCATCAAGGACGCGAAGCTCGAAGACATCGGAACCTACTCCTGCAAGGCCACCAACGTCGCCGGATACGCGGAATGCGCCGCCAGCGTCAACGTGGAGCTCGTGACCGAAGGTCCGAAGTTTACCGAAACGCTGAAGAGCGTCAGCATCAAAGAAACCGAGTTCACCGAACTCTCGGTTACGGTAACCGGCAAACCAGAGCCGCAAGTCACCTGGTTCAAAGACGACAAACCGGTGCAGATCGACGGAAGTCATTTCATCGAGAAGAAGGGCGCCGCAGGACAGCATTCCCTGACGATCAGGGACGCGAAGCTCGAAGACCTCGGCACCTACTCCTGCAAGGCGACCAACGTAGCCGGCAGCGCTGAGACCTCGGCTACGGTGACCGTACTCGACAAGATGACCGCGCCGGAATTCGTCAAGAAGCTGATGCCGATTACGGTTAAAGAGAGCCAGAACGCGCAATTCGAGGTTACGGTAGTTGGAAAACCAGAGCCGAAGATCACCTGGCTCAAGGACGGTGTTGAAGTGCAGGCCGACGGTACGCATACCGTAATCCGACGTGAGGAGAAGGGTCAGTACACGTTGATCGTCAACAACGCGCGTCTCGAGGATGTGGGAACGTACTCGTGTCGCGCGGTCAACGAGGTCGGCATGGCCGAATCCAAGGCTTCCTTCGGCGTTCAAGAGGCTCTCGAAGCGCCCGAGTTCACAGAGCCCCTGAAGGCGCAGGAAGTCAAAGAGTCCGAGACCGCCGAGCTTTCGGTTACGGTAGCCGGCAAACCAGAACCCGAAGTCACCTGGTACAAGGACAACGCGCCGGTTCACATCGATGGAAGTCACCTAATGGAGAAGCGGGATACTGTAGGCCATCATAGCCTGATTATCAAGGACGCGCGACTCGAAGACGTCGGCGTTTACTCCTGCAAGGCGACCAACAAAGCCGGAAGCGCCGAATCCAAGGCTTCGTTCGGTGTTCAGGAGGTTCTCGAAGCGCCCGAATTCACCGAAGGCCTCATGGAGGCGGAAGTCGCGCAGGGTGACGAAGCGAAGCTCGAAGTTACAGTAGCCGGCCGGCCGGAGCCGCAAATCGTGTGGAAGAAGGACGGAATTCCGGTGAACGTCGATCAGCGCCACATCATCTCGAAGAAGGATGAACATGGCCATCACTCTCTGGTCATCGCCAACGTGGCGACCGAGGACGTCGGCACGTACTCGTGCGAGGCGGTCAACAAGGCCGGCAGCGCGGAGACCAGCGCACCGCTGAAATTCCCGAAATACGGATTTGAGCGACCGGAAGAAGGTCATATCGAGCCGTTCTTCGTCGAACCGCTCAAACCGGTTGCGGTTACCGAGGGCGATACCGTAATCCTGGAGTGCAAAGTGAACAAAGAGTCGGCGCCTGAAGTGCGCTGGTTCCATGACAGCCAGGAAATCGCGCCAGGACCCAACGTAGTCATCGAACAGCTCGATGATGGCGTTTTGCGGTTGAAGATTCAGAAGACCACCCACGACGATCTTGGAGCGTACAAGTGCGAAGCGGTTAACAAGGCGGGGAAAGCGGATACGGTAGCAGAGCTACAGTATGCCGAGGAGAAACGCGGTGAAGAAAGCGAGGAGATCAAGCCAATGTTCATCGAACCTCTCAAACCCGCCGCCGTTAGCGAAGGCGATACCGTAATCCTCGAATGCAAGGTGAACAAAGAGTCGGCGCCTGAAGTGCGCTGGTTCCACGACAACCAAGAAATCGTTCCGGGACCCAATGTTGTCGTTGAGCAACTCGACGACGGCGTCCTTCGCCTCAAAATCCAAAAGACCACCCACGACGATCTGGGAGCCTACAAATGCGAAGCTGTTAACAAGGCCGGCAAAGCGGATACGGTAGCCAAGCTAGACGTACAGTATGCCGAAGAGAAATTGGGAGAAGAAGACGAAGAAGAGATCAAGCCGATGTTCATCGAACCGCTCCACGAGACTACAGTAACCGAAGGCTCTACCGTATCGATGGAGTGCAAGGTGAACCAGGAGTCGCACCCCGAAATCCAGTGGTTCAAGGACGACAAACCGGTGCAACTCGGCGATCACGTGCTCGTCGAGCAGACCGACGACGGAAAACTGAAGATTACGATCCAGAATGCCACACAAGAAGACATTGGATCGTATCGTTGTGAAGCGGTCAACAAAGCGGGCAAAGCGGATACGGTAGCTGCGTTGAAACTACAGTACGCGGAGACTAAAATGATCGAACACGCCGAAGAGGAGCTTCTGGAAGAGATCGGCGGTCTCGAGACGGCCGACGAAGGTGTGAAAGCAACGGAGACCCTCGCAGGTAGGTACCGTAATCCGATCATCGAGTGTGAACTAACCGGTTTTACTAACATTTTTCTGCACTTATTGCATGCGATCGAGGCTTAGAGCTTAGAGATAATGGGAAACCAGCAAGTTGGAGAGGTTCTACCGTAGATGAATGATCTGTCGTGGTGGGAGTTGGTGTTTGTTGGAGGCGTGGTCTTGAAGCGAAGCGTTGGAATGTAAATCGAAATCATCATTCCAATGATCGCTTTGAGACTGACCTGTCTAGACATCAGCTCCTCCTGTCCGAACATCTGAACTTTACCGTCTCATTTCAGACGACACCGGCGCACGCGAGACAGCGATCGGTCGCTGTCCGCCCGAATTCATCGAACTCCTCCGCTCAGCCACGACTACCGTATCCGGCACCGCCACCCTGCGCTGCAAAGTAAAGGGCGAACCGCGGCCGAAGATCAAATGGACCCGAGACGGCCAGGAAGTCGAGATGTCAGCGCGTGTCAGGACCACCTACGGTGACGACGGAAGCATCACGCTGACCGTCGACCAAGCGACCAAAGCTGACGACGGCGAGTATCGATGCGAAGCCACAAACGAATTGGGAACCGCCTGGACCGAAGGACCGATTACGGTAGCGGACGAGGGAACTCTGCCCACTGAAGGCGAGGCACCCGACTTCCTGCAGCCTGTGCGCCCGGTTACGGTAACCGAAGGTGAGACGGCGGTTCTGGAGGGAAAGATCAGCGGAGAGCCGAAACCGACGGTCAAGTGGTACAAGAACCAAGTGGAACTGAAACCCGACGAGCGAATTCGCGTCGAGAGCCTCCCGGACGGAACACAGAAGCTGACTATCCAGAACGCCACCATGTCCGACATGGACGAATACCGGTGCGAGGCGTCGAACGACTACGGTGATGTGTGGAGCGACGTGACGCTTACGGTAAAGGTCGCGCAGGTGACCGAACCCGCAGATCGCGGTCAAGTCGCGCCGACTTTCGTCAAAACTTTGGAAGAAGTGAGGGCGACCGAAGGCGACCATGTGGAGCTCGAGTGCCAGATCGTTGGAGAACCGATGCCCGAGATTCGCTGGTATAAGGTGAGTCTTTAATAATTAAGGGTCTTGAAGCGACTTTTTTTATAATTTTTAATTTCAAAATTTCAATTTTTGAGCTTTTGAGTGAATATAGACATTGTACAGTAAGCTTGCAGTTGACTAAAACCGAACTTTGGGTGACCATTGAAACTGATTAAAGTGGTTAAGGTAGAAAAAATGACGAAAATCGAACATGCGACATTTCCCAAAAGCCAGATTTTTGATTGAAATTCAGCTCAAACTGCTCTAAAACGTGATTTACAACTCCTATACCGTATTACTTGCCAAAGACCGCAATTTGGTCCTAACAAGCTCCATTTTCAGAACAAAGAAGAAATTTCCAGTCAGGACCAACACTTCCACCAAAGCACAAGAGCGACGGAACCGCACGCCTAACAATCGACTCGGTCGACGTCGTCGACGCTGGCGAGTACCGCTGCGAGGCAAAGAATCCCGCCGGTAGCGCCAGGACCGAAGCGCCGTTGAAGGTCGCCTCCGCCGGCGAAGATCATCTCCTCACGGAGATTGCGCCCGAGTTCTCAAAGGAGCTGAAGGCAGTTCAGGCCAATGAAGGCGAGCAGGCGGTGTTCGAGTGCAAGTAGGCGTTCCTTTACCAGCGGTCTCGCATCGATAATCGTGATTTCAGGATCAGCGGAATGCCGCTGCCTCAGGTCAAATGGTTCAAGGACGGCGAGGAGTTGACGCCCGGAGATGGCGTCATCATCGAGACTCTCGACGACGGAACCAGTCGCCTCAAGATTGACGCGGCGAAGGTCGACGATCAGGGAAATTACAGAGTTGAGGCGACCAACAACGCGGGCAGCATGAGCTCAAAGGCTCCGTTGACTGTCACAGGTGAGATTTAGGGTCCTGACCCGATTTTTATAATTATCAACAAAAACGTTCCAAAACGAACGTATGAAGTTTACTAAATCATTGCGTTTTGTCTTCATAACGTGACTTATGCAAATTTGCGTTGTTCTACCGTAATCGCAATTCTCTAAGCTACAGTATGACTTCAAAAATGTCACGGTAATCGTTCTCTACGGTAGCAAAATGTCTATAAAACGAACAAATCACATTTTGGTGCTTTTTTTATTAATCAACGAATTTTCTACCTACCGTAACCCGCTCTCTATTCCAGCCACCGAGAAGCTCAAGCTCAAAAAGGGTCTCGAAGATCAGACCGTCAAGCAAGGTCTCCGCATCCTCCTCTCCATCGAGGTCGAAGGCAAACCAAAGACCGTCAAATGGTTCAAAGGACACGAGGAGGTGATCTCGAGTCTCAGCACGAAAATCGAGAAAATCACCGACGAAGAGTACAAGCTGGAGATTGCAAAGGCGGAACTCTCCGACGAAGGCGCCTATCGCGTCGTTCTCTCCACCGACACCGAATCGATCGAGTCGTCCTGTCAGGTTACCGTAACCTCCGGTGACGTGAAGCCTACATTCACCAAGGGTCTCGAGGATAAATTGGTCCCGAAGGGAAGTGCGCTGGCGTTGGAGATTGAAGTGGACGGCCGACCAAAGCAGGTCAAGTGGTTGAAGAACGGCGAGGCCTTCGATGGCAAGACCGAGGACCTCGGAAACGGTAAATACCGACTTACCGTACCCGAGATGGCCGCCAGCGATTTTGGAGAATACTCGGTTGTCGTTTCGAACGACGCTGGCGAGGCTGTGAGCAAGGCGAAGGTTACTGTAGCCGAAGGAAAGCCAGAAATCGTTTCTGGACTTGTGCCCACTACGGTAGCCGAAGGAGAGACCGTGAAGCTCGAGGTGAAGACCGCGGGTCCCGTGAAGAACGTCAAGTGGTACCGTAACGGCGATGAAATCAAGGACGCCGAAACGAAGGACCTTGGCAACGGCGTCTACCAGCTGATCATCCCCGAAGCGAAGAAATCGGACGCCGGCGACTACAAAGTCGTTTTGACGAACGACGCCGGCAGCGTTGACTCGCAGGCTGCGCTGACCGTCAAGGAAGGAAAGGCCCCGATTGGATTCAAGAAGGGACTCGAAGATCAGACTGTTCAGCCTGGCGCAAAGGTTGCTCTCGAAGTTGAAACCACCGGAAAACCCAAACAAGTCAAATGGTTGGTTTTTGGAAAATTCATCAGTTCGGTCAATGCAACATTTAGGTACAAAAACGGCAAAGAAATCGCGCCGGGAGACAACGCTGCACCTAAGCAGGTCTCTGATACCGTATACCAGCTGGTTATCCCTGATGTTCGCAAGGACGATTCTGCTGAGTACAAGGTGGTCGTGACCGACGATGACGGAACTCCGGCTGACTCAGCCTGTGCGCTGACTGTTAAAGACGGAAAGGTTCCGATTGGATTTAAGAAGGGACTCGAAGATCAGACCGCCAAGTTAGGTGACAAGGCCGTTCTCGAGGTTGAGACCACCGGAAAGCCGAAACAAGTCAAATGGTGAGCTTTAGCAAACCTCTACCGTTCGGTCAACGCTGTTTCAGGTACAAAAACGGCAAAGAAATCGCGCCGGGAGACAACGCCCAGCCCAAACAAGTCTCCGATACCGTATACCAGCTGGTCATCCCCGATGCCGGCAAAGACGACTCTGCGGATTACAAGGTCGTCGTGATCGACGACGATGGAACGCCGGCTGACTCAGCCTGTGCGCTAACCGTCAAATTGCCCGCCATTGGCTTCAAAAAGAGACTCGAAGATCAGACCGTCAAGCCTGGCGCAAAGGCTGTGCTCGAAATCGAAACGACGAGCAAGCCGAAGCAAGTCAAATGGTTCGTTTAAGGAAAATTCAACAGTTCGGTCACTAGTCTCATTTTCAGGTACAAAAACGGCGCAGAAATCACGCCATCGGCCCAAGCGCAAATCAACCCTATCTCCGACACCGTATACCAGCTGGTCATCCCAGACGCCACAAAGGACGACTCTGCCGACTACAAAGTGGTCATCGCTGACGACGACGCGTCCGCCGACTCATCCTGTGCGCTGACGGTGAAACTCCCGGGCGGAATCTCAATCGTCAAGGGCCTAGAAGACCAGACCGTCAACCGCGGCGTCACAATCCAGTTGGAGGTCGAAGTGGACCGCGCACCGAAGCAGATCAAGTGGTACAAGGGCGGCAAAGAGATCGCTGCGGGAGCCAAGGCGACGCCAAAGAAGATCAGCGAGCGCAAATTCGCTCTCCTGATTCCGGACATTGTGATCGAGGACGAAGATGGCTACAAGGTGCTCTTCATCGACGATGACGACAACACGTGCGACTCACACTGTGCGCTGACGGTCCGTCTTCCGGGCAAGAAGCTCGGATTCGAGAAGGGACTCGAAGATCAGACTGTGAAGCCTGGCGCAAAGGTTGTGCTCGAGGTGGAGACCACTGGAAAGCCGAAACAAGTCAAATGGTTAGTTTTTGGAAAATTCATCAGTTCGGTTAACGTTGTTTCAGGTACAAAAACGGCAAAGAAATCGCGCCAGGAGACAAGGCAGAGCCTAAACAGGTCTCCGATACCGTATACCAGCTGGTCATTCCTGATGCGAGCGATGACGACGCCGCCGACTTCAAGGTCGTTATCGGCGATGACGACGGCGAAACAGCCGACTCGTCCTGTGCGCTGACCGTCAAATTGCCCGCCGAACTACCGAAATTCGTCAAGGGTCTCGAAGATGTGTTCATTCCGGTTGGATCGCCGTTGGAGCTTGAGATCAAGGTACTGTACTATCTAAATTAGGCCTAAAAAAAGCTGGCTACCGTATTCCAGACCTCCGGAACGCCGAAAATCGTGCGCTGGTACAGAAACGGCCAAGAACTCTCCGCGGACACCGCTGCCAAAGTGAAGCTAACGAAGATCGATGACAACGCGTACACGCTCAAGATTGAGAAATCCGCCGTCACCGACTCTGGAACTTACCAGGTGGAAATCGAGAACGACGCCGGCAAAGCGAAATCAATCGGCGACGTGACGATCGAAGTGCCAATCGAGTTCCTGAAGCCGCTGAAGGACGTCGACGTCCGCGAGGGCGAGCAGGCGATCTTTGAGTGCGAGACGAACACCAAAGTGCGCAAGGTCACGTGGTACCGTAACTCGCAAGAGATTTGCACGGATTCGCGTGTCATGAGCCGAGTGGAGGAGACCAAATTCCGACTGATCATCAAGTCGAGCATCAAAGAGGACGCCGGCAGCTACCGCGTCGTTCTGTGGAACTCCTGCGGCGAAGTCGACTCGGAAGCGAAGCTCACGGTCAAGAAGGCGAAGGGCGACGAGCCGAAGATCCTCAAGGGTCTTGAGGACCAAGTCGTGGCCAAGGGCGCTGAGCTGATCTTTGAGGTCAAAGTGCAAGGCGACGATTTGGAGCTGAAATGGTTCAAAGACGGCCAGCCGGTGTCAGCCACGGCGAAAATCGAGAAAATTGACGATCAGACCTACAGGCTTACCGTACCCAATGTCGGCATCGCTGACGCGGGTCAATACTCGGTTGAGGCGTCCAACGACGCTGGAAAAGCGAAAAGTTCGGCCAGCGGAGAAGTGGACGAAGCTCCGGAAGTCGTGAAAGCGCTGGAAGACGCGGAAATCGCGCAGGACGACGATCAGCTGTTCCGAGTGGAGGTCTCCGCTCCCGTCAGGAGCGTCAAGTGGTACAAGAACGGCCAGGAGGTGAAACCGAGCGGAAACGTCGCGCAGAAGCGCGTGAGTCCGAAGAAATACGAGTTGACAATCTCGAAGGCCGCGTTGAACGACGCCGGAACCTTCAAAGTCGTTCTCAGCAACGCCGCCGGATCATGCGAGTCTGCTGCGGAGCTTACCGTAGTGAAGCCGAATATCCTGAAGGTCCTGAAGGGATTGCAGGATGTGACTGTGAACGATGGAGAGCCGGTGGAGCTTGCTTGCAAGGTTGAAGGCACTCCGCGCAGCGTCAAGTGGTACAAGAATGGTCAAGAGATCAAGCCCGACGACAGGATTAAAATGGTAGGTTACTGTAGGATTACTGTAGAGTTGAAAATGAAGAATTTTGAGTTTCAAATTGAAAATTCAATGTTACACACATTTCTCACTTAAAAACAGTTCAACTTGAGATTTGGGATACTGTAGGATTACGGTATCTCCAAGAAAAATTGAAGTTGCATTTTTAAGATTACTGTAGGCCGACACTTTAAGTTTTTCGACTTATTTTAGTCAAAAATTGCATAGCAGGATTGAAAACGGTTTGATTTGGCCATTCAGGGTACTGTAGGATTACGGTACCTACACCGTTAACCGGTAGTGGAACTTCTAAAACCCTAAAACTCGTTCTTTCAGGAAGAAAACCCAACCACTGGCGAATACTCCCTCACCATCCCTCAAACTACCGTATCCGACGGCGCCGCCTACCGTATCGTCCTCACCAACGAACGCGGCGAGGTCTACAGCGGCGCAGTCGCGCACGTTCGCGCCAAGAAAGCCGAAGACGTGACCGAACCGGCGAACTTTGTTTCTCCACTCGAAGACACCGAAGTTCCCGAGGGCGACACCCTCACGCTCAAGTGTACGGTAGCCGGAAAACCGGAACCTCAAGTGAAATGGTACCGTAACGGTCAAGAACTCACCAAAGACGACCGTATATCCATCCGTCTGGCGTTTGACGGCACCGCGACCCTGCGAATCAGGGACGCGAAGAAGTCTGACGCGGGCGAATTCCACGTGGAAGCGACCAACGAAGCCGGAAGCTCAGAATCCCGCTGCAACGTGGGTGTTCTGACAGTCGAAGAGCTGCCCGAACCTCCGAAATTCGTCATTCCACTCAGGAACATTGGCGCGTTCCCTGGCGCAAAGGCCGAATTCCACGTAAAGTGCGCGGCGTGCCGAGACCAACGCTCACGTGGTTCCTGAACGGAGTGCCTGTGAGTCTCGACGATCCGCGATTCGCGCTCGACGACATGGCCGACGGCAACTTCACCCTGACGATCAAGGACGTCCGCGCCGAGGACTACGGTACCATTCGGTGTGTGGCCGAGAATGCGAGCGGCAAGACCGAGTGCGAAGCGCCGTTCGACGAATCGCGCGACAAAGCCGAGCGCATCAAGGACGACGAGGGTTACCCGCCGCGGTTCAACGTGCCGCTGTGGGACCGCCGCATCCCCGAAGATCAGCCGCTGAGCATTGAGTGCCACGTGGACGCGAAACCGATCGCCGACATCCGCTGGACAAAGGACGGCGAGCTGCTGCAGGAGAGCGAGAACGTGGAGATCTGGAACACTCCGGACGGCGCGTGTCGCGTCAAGATCGCGCGCTTCACGCAGCACGACATTGGCGTCTACAAGTGCCAGGCGAAGAACTGCCACGGCGTCTCCGACACGCGCGCCAACTACAACGTCGACGTGGAGGTGATCGAGGAGCGCGAGGAGCGCAAGGAGTACGCTCCGCGCTTCAATCCGCAACTCTCCGATGTCGTTGTGCCCGTGGGCGCTGCAATCAGCCTCAGCTGCGGTGTAGACGCCGCTCCGACCGCCTCGGTCGTCTGGTACAAAGACGGCCTGCCGGTGAAGCTCGACGGACGCGTGGAAGCGGAGTACGACGAGAAGAGCGGCCGTTGCCGACTGACGATCCGCGATGCGAAGGACTCGGACGACGGCGCGTATCGCTGCGTCGCGACCAACGAGCACGGAACGACGAATACCGCGTGCCTTGTTGGAGTAAAGTCGGTGAAGGAGGAGGTGCGCAAGGAGGGCGACGAGCCGTTCTTCACCAAGGGCCTGTCGACTCGTGGACCGATCGTGGTGAGACCCTGACGCTCAAGTGTTGTGTGACCGGCTCTCCGCGTCCCGAGATCAAATGGTACCGGAATGGAATTCTGCTTCGCGACTCCGGACGCGTCAGCTTGGAATACGCGCCCGATGGCACCTGTACGTGTGTGGTCCGCGAGTGCAGCCTCAGCGACGAAGGAATCTACCGCTGTGAGGCGGAGAATCCGCTCGGCAAGGCGAAGACCCAAGCAACAGCTCATATTGAGAGTAAGGACGAGTTTTGCCAACTGAGAGCTTCTCTAAAATCGCCATTTTTCAGTGGGTCGAAGCAAGGCCGACAAGGTGAAGCTGCCCGAAGGCGAGGCGCCACGATTCGTCATTCCACTCGAGGATATGACGATCAGCGTGGGTTCTGCGCTGGAGCTCGAGTGCAAGGTTGCCGGTCAACCGATGCCTCAAGTCAAATGGGCGAAGGACGGCGCGCCAGTGTGGGAAGATCCGCGCTACGAGTGGACGACCGATGCCGCTGCGGGAACCTACAAGCTGTACATCCGTGAAGCTACCGTATACGACGAGGGAACCTACAGATGTGTCGCTACGAACGAGAGCGGCCAGGCGACGAGCAAAGCTTACGTGAAGCTTGATGGTAAGTGGAGCGATGGAAAGGGTCAGCGCAAGTTGTGCGCTGATAACGTATAACGTGCGCTGACCTACATGTCACCTCTAACCGAACCATTTCTTCTTCCAGAAGGCTTCTACGGCGTCCCCAAGGAGTCCGCCATGTCTCCACCCAAATTCACCCTCCACCTCGGCGATGCTCGCGCCACAGAAGGTCAACCGCTGAAGCTCGAGTGCAAAATCGAAGCAAACCCTCTTCCCGAGCTCACTTGGTACAAAGACGGCGAGAAGATCGTCCCGTCTGACCGCGTTCGCACGGAAATCGACCCCGACGGAACAGCGCGTCTCATCATTCCCAAATGCAGCATGGACGACGACGGAATCTACCGTGTAATCGCGACGAATCCCGCCGGCTCCGCGCACGACAAAGCGAACGCGACTGTGAAACGAGCGCCGGCCGGTTTGATCGAAAATGGTCTTCCTGGGGAAGATTTCCAGGCCAGCAAGGCACCGAAGGTGATCATCCCGTTGGAGAACGTCAAAGTGCCGGAGACGCAGAGGATCAGCTTGCGATGCAAGTTCTCTGGAGACCCGATGCCGACGATCAAGTGGTTCAAGGACGGAGAGCGGGTTTATGCCTTTGGAAAATGTCAAATGGTACGTTCAGAGACAAAATCCAGCGCACAGAGTGAGCTGGAAGACTTGGCGCACATTTTGCGTTGAAAATCTCGTGTTTTTGGACTGAAGTACCGTAATCTCACCGCATTTCAGAGCGAAGACGCCGACGGACATTGCGAGTTGACCATCGACAGTGCCGCTCGACAGGACAACGGATGCTACCGCTGCGTCGCTGAGAACATCTACGGAGCGGCCAGAACGATGTGTGAGGTCATTGTGCAACGTAAGTGGAGGACTACTTTTACTAAAAACAATACCGTAATCCTTCAATTTTTCAGTGAAAGAACGCAAACCGCGCGATTTCGAGGCCGAACTGAAAGAAGGCAACGCGCCTGGATTCAGCGTGCCGGTTACCGACAAACGCGTCAAACAGGGCGATACCGTAACCTTTGAGTGCGTGCCCTACGGCAATCCGTTCCCCGCGATCAAGTGGATGAAGGACGGAATCGAATTGGCGCCGTCGGCCGACGTGCGAACGGAATCTGGCGATGATGGCGTCCAGCGTCTGATAATCTCAAACGTCGACTTCTTCTCCGAAGGATTCTACCGTTGTGTCGCCACCAACGACTACGGTACCGCGAGTACAAAGGCCGAACTCAGCGTTGCAGGTAGGAGCGAATTGTTTATTCTTAGAATTTTAGGGAGATCTGCGAGGATAAAGCTTGGCTAGAGTCTAGAGACAGAGACGCACTAGAGGGAGATTTTACAGACGGCTACAGTACGCCCTGGCGATGGGGTACGGTCAGCGTAGTAGTTGAGCCATTGGCCGGCGCGATTCATCAGCAACGCGACCATTTTGAAGTTCTTTTTGGGTGCTGACGTGTCCCAGTTGAGGTAGGGAGTGAAGGGTGAGCCTAGAATTGAGTATGTGCGGTTACGGTATCGTCTCGGGAGCCTAAAAAACTGAGCATTGGCTGTTAAAACCTTACCATCTATCCATTTCCATGTCCGCCTGTCGAGCGCATTACCGTAACCGCCGATTATGACAAACTTGAAAGCGTGATTTGAGCGTTTTGCGAGGTCTACAACTACGAATTAGTCATCATCGCCTCGCATTTCACAACTCACCGTGCACGAACCGGTTCTCGCGATGGTCGCCAATCGAAGTCAACGAGGCGTCTTCGCCGCCGCTGTGCTGACCTAATGCGATTGCGATGAGTCATCACACAGATCAAGTCGCACTCTCTTACCATCATGAAAGCACTCCATATCCGCTGAGAGCATCGTCAAATGCGCGTCGGAGAGCGTTTTGTAGCACGAATTCGTGTGCTCAAAGTAGATCCAATCGGTCGGACACCGTCGCTTGACTTTTATGTGAATTTGGGCCTAAGAGGAGCGCTGCGATGAGCGAATTTATTGCAAATTGACTTCACCAACTCTTTTCTCGCAAACAAAATTTCTCCGCTTTGCGCAGTTCGCGTTCGTCCAGCGGCCTTTCGAGTCGATCGAGACGCACTGTTTGTCTTTGGACATTTCGAGGAAGCCGCTCGCCGAGTCCCAGTTGGCGAATTTCGCTGGGCGGTCTGAAATAGTTAGGATATAGCGGGTGCAGTGCGCTGAGTGGCGGAAACGCGCTTTGTTCGCTTAAAATAGATATTTTGTCAGCTCAGTAAGTGAGCTAAGCGAGTTTATGCCATAATTTAACTCAAAAGCGCCATTTTGAAGTAGCTGAATCATTGCGCTGGACTTTACCACTTGGCGCTTTACGTGCGCTAGCTCTTAAACAGGTCATGTAGATTACTAGGACGAAAGATGGCACAATTTCAGCTTTTTTAGCTTAAAAACTGCGCTGCATTCGTTAATACAAGCATTTCCCTAGCCTGACCAATCCGCTAGATGACCTAAGCGTAATCAACGCTTTGGCACTTGCTTAGACTCTCAATTTAGGGTCATTCCTTACCATTCTGCCATCGGAGCACCAATCCAGGATTGAACAGACCAGCTTTGCTATCGATTATATCGAATTTCGCTTTCGCACCGATCCACACGTCACCATTGTAGGCATACTCTGAAGAGCGCACAGTCAGACAAGCGCGACTACCGTAACCCACCTCGAACAAAGCCATTCTCGTCCTTGTTCCTTATCCGCACCAAATAGGCGTCGCGATCCAGACTCTGACAGTACTTCTCCGCGTATTCCTGCGGCATCGGCCGGTTGACTCCAAAGTAGCATCGGCTGTTCTGCGCATTGTGATCCCAATCCGGTGGACACGAAGCCGAACAGCTGACAATTACTAGCGCAACAGCAACCGCTATGAATAGACGCATCGTTTGTGACGCGTTGTGGCGATGAGGCGATCTGAAGGTCGCATAAATAAGTGCGCATTTCGTAAATTGGCGTGCGCGGGGGAGTGGGCGGGTCTTGAGGCGATTTGTTCGCGCGTCGTTAGTCATCGGCGGCGTGGGGGAGTGGGGAGTGCTTTTAAAAGACAGACACACTCAAGTAGGTGAGTAATGGTGAGAATTAAGCCGATTGTGGGGCGTTTTTTTGGAGGAAGTGGGGTAAAAAGTGAACTTTTGGGTCTTAACACGAAATTTATAAATTTTGACTTTAAGGCGATTTTACAATGAAAGTCGATGTTTCAAGCAAGTGAAACTAATTTCTAAGTCTGTCTAGACAGCGAAAACATGTTTTTTGTGTATTAGGCTCCCGCACGACATTCGCGAGTTCAAATTTTGGCTCCAAAAACAAAACGCGACATTTCATTTCCAGACACTTTTATCATCAAAACAACAAAAACCGACATGTCTAGACAGAGTACAAATTTTCAGACAATTTAACCAATCAAATTTGTATTTTTGGGTCTTACAGCGAAATACGACTTTTCTAGACATGCCAATTTGCAAAGTTGAATGAAAACAGACTATGAAAGAAACCAAGTATGCCTTTTTACGGCTAATTATGGTTCTCACCACGATATACCTACGTGCCACCGCTGCAGGAACACTTCCGCTTCATTAATTCCATAATTGCTCTAAAACCACGAGGAACGCATTTTCCCCATAAAACATTCATCACCGGATGCACGCATAAAACTTCCATAAAGCGGTCCTACAGCGAAATGATGATAGCGTTCCCAAATGGGGTACTGTAGTCATGTTTAACATCGCATTAGGAAGTGACCTCCGTGTTTGCGTAAGCCTCTCAATGTCAGTGTGAGTAATGTGAGTAATACTAATACCACACACAAAGGTGTCAAGTGAGATGTTGAAATCAAAGCGCGCGCGCGGAAGGTGCGCTGACTAATGACGAAATACTTTGCAGGCGACCGTACCGCAGCCAGCAAGAAGCCGCAGCCGGAGGAGAACGGCGGCGAGCCACAAGAATGCAAACCACGCATCCGCAGAGGACTCTACAATCAAAGCATTCATCAGGTGAGCGAACGAACGAGCGAGCGAGTGCTGTCTGTCTGCGCGTCTGCAGCTGCGAGTCTACAATTACGTGTTTACTCAAGGTTGATTTCGTGTGGTCTCGAGTGGAAGAGTCTTTGATCTGCTTGCAGTTGGGGAGCAAGAGAAAGTGATAAACAAGCGATGTTTTGAGCAAATAGTGAAAGTGGTACGGTGGTCCTGCCACGAAAGATTGAGATTTTTGGAGCAAAAGTGGTTTGTTGATGTTTTGGTCTAAATTGCACAAAAATAGGTCCTACCACGATGGCTTTAATGCTCTAAAACCGAACATCTGACATTTCCCAATTGCAGGGTAACGTAATCGATCTCATTGTGTGCGCGACGGGATGGCCGACGCCGACCGTCAAGTGGTACAAGGACGGCGAGGAACTCAAGTCCGAGGGTCCCGACGGTCGTTGCGTCATCTGGACGGACGAACTTGGAATCCACCATTTGGTCATCCTGAATTGCAAGCCTGAAGACGAGGGAGATTACTCGCTGATCGCCACGAACAAACTCGGAACCGCAAAGACCGAAGGAACGATTTCGGTGATCAAACCGCGCGAGGTGAAGATGTACGACGAGGCTCCGGAAAGGTACGATTTTGGAAAGTTCATAGGTTCGGTCAGAAACTTAAAAACGATGAAATTGACAAAACTATTGGATGGTCTAAACGTGATCGTTTCGAGACCATTTTGACGTAATTTCTCAAAACTTTTCATGTCCGGTCTAGACCTACTTTTACCAAATTCGTCTACTTTCAGAGGAGGAATGCCCTTCCCGCCCGGATTCATCCGCCAACTCAAGAACAAACACGTCTTCTCGCACATGCCGACCATCTTCGACTGCCTCGTGGTGGGACACCCGCCACCCGATGTCGACTGGTACCATAATGGCAAGAAAATCGTGCCAGGAGGTCGAGTGAAGATCCAATCCTGTGGAGGTGGATCTCACGCGATCATCATCCTCGACACGCAACTGGAAGACGCCGGCGAGTATCTGGCGGTCGCGAGAAACAGCCACGGAACTGCGCAGAGCTCCGCCATCCTTGATGTTACCGTACCCTATTTGGACAAGATCAAGTTCGATGGTTCGTACGATGTGGGACCGTATTTGACTGAAGAATACGGGTTCAAGAAACTCAACTATGCGAGTAAGTCTTTTATTAGGATAATTCAAAGGTTCGGTTTGGATGGAAAAGCAGATCAAACATGCGAAAATTCCAAATATTTGTTTTTGGTACGCTCTTGCAGCAATTAAGACCATAGAAAAGGGACATTCAGAGTGAAAGGTCGAATTTTGAGGTCCCGCAACGATTGTCTACAAATTGCGACATTTAAGCGCATTTACAGACGAATTTCATTTTAAGATCTCTGAACTTTAAAATTAGACAATTATGCCTTTTATTGGATAGTTCACAGGTTCGGTTCAACTCCAAAAAACGACTTTTTCGCTCTGTAAAACTTACAAATCAAAACATTGAAAATTTCCCTAATTTTTTCATTGAAAATTCAAATCCGAACGTCCGACATTTCCAGGTTTCCCCACTCCTCCCGACCGTGGACCGTTCATCAAGGAAGTCACCGGTCACTACCTGACGCTCTCGTGGATTCCGACAAAACGATCGCCGCCACGCTACCCTCAAGTCACCTACGTGATCGAGATCCGCGAACTCCCAGAGCGCGAGTGGACGCTGCTCGACTTCAACATCCCCGAGCCGGTGTGCAAAGTTCGCGGCCTGGAACTCGGCAAGAGTTATCAGTTCCGCGTGCGCGCCGAGAACATCTACGGCATCTCCGACCCGAGCCCCGCGTCGCCGCCGTCGCGTCTCATGGCGCCGCCGCAACCGGTGCTCGACAAGTACAAGCGGCCCATCCCGCTCCTCGACCCCTACGCAGAGCGTGCGCTTGATCAAGCGTACGCCGAGCAGTACGCATGCGCTCCATGGTTCGCACCGGGAGTCGTTGACAAACGATTCTGCGCCGAGAATGACACGCTGACGATCACGTTGAACGTGCAGGGATTCCCTGACCCGCAGATTCAGTGGAAATTCCGCGGCTGGGACGTGGACACTGACAGTCCGACCTCGAATTTGAGGGTCGCCACCTATGGAGGCTCGGAGACGGTGCTGACGGTGCACGGATTCAAGCTCGATAACGTCGGTCAGTACCAGTGTATCGCAAAGAATCAGTACGGTGAAGCGCAGCAGAACGTCTTTGTGGAATTTGCAAGTAAGTTGGGATCTTGATTTTGGTCTTGAAACGTAAACTCGCAGTTTGGCGTTCAGTAAGCCGCTTTTGGTCGTTTCCTGATCACACGCGCGTTCAGGTTTCAACCAACTTCTAGTCCAATCGTTTCAAGACCCATTTTCCCATCCCTTTCAAATCCCCACCTACAAACCGGTAATTTTCAGACCGACCGAACTTCATGCAGCCGCTCCAGAACAAAGTGTGCTCGTCGGACAAGCCGATGCGCCTGGACGTCCGGGTCGAAGGAAGCCCCTTCCCCGAGATCAAGTGGCTCAAAGAGTGGCATCCGCTGGTCGAGTCATCGAGGGTCAAGTTCGTCCAGGACGGCCCCTTCCTCTGCTCGCTGATCATCAGTGATCCGATGTGGCGAGACTCTGGAATCTATTCGTGTGTGGCCGTCAATGACGCCGGCAAGGCGACGACTTCGTGTAGTGTGACGGTTGAAGGTACTGTAGATTTTGATTTTGGCGAAACGTAGTTTTGGAAAGTTCGCACATTCGGTTTGACCGAATTTCGACCAAAAAAATTGAAATCTCTATTTTTCATCCAAAACTGAACTTCAGATTATATCGATGTGAATTAGAGCTTTGGTAAAGGTCTCATATTCGGTTTTCTCTTTGAAATCAAAATTTGAATTTTCTGATGCCTAGCATAGTAAATTCGCAACAAATTCAATAAAATTCCTACGTTCGTTTGACAAATTTGCCAAAAATTGTAATGTTCTTTTCACTCACGACTTTTACACATTGGTGTCTGTTTTTGAAATTTGCGCTTTTGGTAAAGTTCGCACATTCGGCTTTCTCTGTGAAACAACATGAAAAACAAAAATTTAATTTTTCTGATCGCCTAGAGCGGTAAATTCGCAACAAATCAAATCCAATAGAATTCCTACGTTCGGTTTGACAGAATTTTAACAAAAATCTAAATTTCCATTTTTCACCGAAAACCGAACATTCCGACGTCTCCCACTCACCAAATTCTCTGTTTCAGCCGAAGGCGACTACAACGACGTGCAACTCTCAAAGCGAAAAGTGGTTCTCGAGGCGCGGAAAGTGCGCGAAATCTACGAAATCGACGAAGCGGATGAAAAGTAAAGAGAAGATTTGACTTCTACCGTATACCCTCGCTGTCATCATAATTATTGTCAAAATTGTTGTTGTTTCCTCTCCTCTCCCCTCCTCTCCTCTCATAGAGTCTCGACTAGATGATTTTCACCGTTAATCCTCTCATGTTCAGTTTCACCCATTGCTCATCATCCTCTCCTCGTGTGCGTGCGTGCGCGCGCACGGTGCGGTCCTGCAACGAAACACGCGTCCACCGCCACACGTTCTTGTGCCGAGATCGTTGGCGCGATGATCGCGCGACGTTTCGTCTACCGTAATCCTGTTGCGCGCTGCCGCTACCGCACGCTGTGTTACTGTAGTATTTATACGATATTCTCTTTCTTTGATTTTTACGGTGGTGTACAGTAAAGCTGCTTAATGTGTGTCCAGACTCGTCCTGTCCTGTGCGTTGTGCTCGTTCTGGTCCTGCGTTTGGTGTGTGTGCGTGTGTGGTCGTCTCATAGTTGAGATGCGAGTGGGTGGTTTGATGATGACGATGATGACGATCAAAGTCATCAAAGTCGACGTGGGTGGTCGGCTGGTCTGTGCTAAACTTGTTTTCTCTTTGCTATGCTGTTTGCTCTCTTCGCCGGACCACCCACGACGACGCCGAGTTGGGCCAGAACCCAGTGCCACAACGACGACAATATCGCTTTCTTAGTGCCTTGAGTGTGCTGCTGCTCTGTTGTTTAGCCTTAAGGTCACATGGACTACCGGTGGTAGCGGGTGGAGCACCGAGAGAGCGCTGTGAAAGCGATATGAGAGTGTTGTTCTGAGGTTCTGGTCGGCGAGGCTCTTGACTGGAAAGTCATCTTCGTCTAAAAACCACCAAAAACACTCAAATTTCGAAAACGAGACGATCGCGCGCGCTGTTTGTTTGACCGTCTGTCTGGCAAGCAGCAGCAGCAGCAGCGATACTGTACATTCTACACTGTAAAAGTCATCCTTTTTGGCTTGCACAGCACGTAGTATGTACAGTAACCCATCGTCTCGTTGCAGGATCGCAGCCTCCGGTGCTCCATTCCATGTGACCGAACGGGCGACAGCGCGTCGCTTCCTGGCCCAACTCAAACCACTCGACGCCACACTCCAACGCAGCATCAACGTTCACAATGCGATGCTTGAGAATCCGGGCGTGGTGCAGATGCACCAGGTGCTCGTGGATGACGGTCTCGCGATGATCGTTTATGAAGGGTAGGTGCTGAAAATTGAGTTATTGACATTTTTATTGAAAAATCAAAGAAATTTGGATTTGGAATGTTGCAAAGGCTGTTTTTGCCATTTTTTGTCGATTTGAGAGACCCGTTCGAACCTGTACAGGCGTTAATTGCGTCAGAAATCAACTACAAGCGCTTTCCTTAACTCTCGAGTATCCATTCTGGCATTTTTGATTAATTAAAAGAAGGCTTCATCAACAGCAAAATTCCGATTTTTTTGAAATCTAACGTTGGGTGGCAAGTTGAGAATCCCCAAAAAGTCAACAAACTCGTATTTTTTGAGAATTTGCTGAAGTGTTCTGTTGTCCGAAGACGTTAAAATGAAGTTTAAGTAATAACATTGCGCCTCCTTAATCACGACAACTTCTTTTTCCTTTAAGTTTTGACATTTCTTGGTAAAACGCATTTCATTTTTTGAATTTTTCCAAAAAACTTCGAAATTTAACTTTTGATTGAGATTTGCCTTTGAGAGACAACTCGAAAATTCCCAGAAAATAAGCAAACTTGAGTATCGTGGGTTTCTTCCACAAAACGGCAACACTAGACGTAATTTTAAACGTTCAGTAAATCTCCGGTTTTTGAGTACTGTAGCCGTTATGTGTTAAAATAAGTTGAAATAGCAGATTTTTTTTAATGTCACACGTTCGGGTTGACATTAGAGTTGGTCATTTAATCAGAAATATCGTGATTTTTTTGGTAAAAAAACAGATTATTATTTATTATGCAGTTTGGGTCCCGAAACGCAAATTCATCCGCCTCGCCTCCCTTCTCACTAAGGCTTCTGTTTCCGTTTAATTTTGGTAAAAAGGGTTTCATTTTGAATTGTTTTAAAACTTAGATTTCAGTATTTTAAGAACCATTGAGAGAAGCCACTTTTTGCTGAAAAGAGATGAAATGGCAGATTTTTGAAATGTCACACGTTTGGGTTGACGTTATAGTTGGTCATTTACTCGTTCAAATCGCGATTTTTGGTTCAGAACAGAATTCAATAGTTTGGGTCCTAAAAAACAAATCCATCCAAAGATCAAAAGCTAAATCCAGAACATCTCCTTCTCCATCCTCTCCTGATTGACACTTTTACACTTTTTGCCTCACTCCAATTGACCGAAAACACGTGTGTTTGTCCAACATAACGCCGCGAGTCATCTGGCACTACTCTCACAGCCAGCCACCATCGTTGTTGGGTAATCACCCGAGCTGATTTACAGAGAGCATCAGTTGTTGTTCGCCTAAAAATCGCAGCGGGCGGCGAGGGAGTGCGCTGCTCGTAAACAAAACGACCGCGATCAGCACCTCGTTGCTGCTGCTCGCTATACGGCAATAATTCGGCAAAAGTAGACGTCTCTGTGCTGTGAGTTGTTGAGTGTTGTGAGCGAAGCGGCTAGTGCCGTCAAAGTCGCATCATTTGTTTAATCGAGTTTGCGATTGATCGCACAGCGCATCCGGCGCGCTGGAAGCAGTGAGCGCGCCGGAGAACAAAGAGTGAAAGATTGCAGCAGCGAGTGACGCACGCTGAGCAGCGGAGGTGATTAATTTGGGATTTGGGGGAAGTGCGAGGAGATTGTGAATAGGTGTTTTGTTCTGTTCACACTCGGAAGTGTAAAGTTCGCATGTTCGGTCGAAAGAGTACAAAGGACAAAACGGTCTTAAACAGAAAATTTCGCTTTTTTGAACAAATCGGATTTGAGAGAATTGTTGGGCATAATGATGTACAGTATTTTCAACATTGCTTTGAGATTTGGGTCCTGACTGGAAAATTTCTGAAATTTTTAATTTTTGAAACAGCCGTAAAGTACGCTACAGTAACCCATGTCTGCACGTATCACTTGAGGTAAATTCTCAAAATTACAAAATTCGCACGTTCGGTCGACATTTTTTATTTGAAATTTTGATAATTTCTGTTTTCTAGTACTGTATGCAGTCATACTGTAGCGTTCAAAAATGGCAATTTGAGCGGTTGGTTCATTTGGAGCCAAAAATTGCTGATTTTTACAGTTTTTCGACGATTTCATCCACCTAGCCAAGCTATCCGGCCTACCGTAACCCATCTGTTGGCATAACGAAGCTCTAATCTCTCATTCTCCGAGCAAAAAACCAAACTTTCGCCCTTTCAATCAACACCTCTGCAAGCCGCAACGCCCTTTCAATCAAACCGCCTCCGTTCGCTTCAAGACCTACCGCTGTTTCACACGTCACCTGCCGCCATTTCTCATTCTTTGCAATCCGTTCCTTCCACTCAACTTACAGCCTCACGTTCTTCCAGTCGAGAGCCGCGATCAAGCTCAGAATAACAGTACACTAGCGCTGCACACACAGCGAGAGCGCTTCTCCCACACACCTGCCGCTTCTTGCACCTCGGACGCCCAAAAAACAGACCTCCGGGGCGCATTAGAGCGCCGCGGTGGGCCCCGGCGCTCTAGAAGACACTTCCACTTGGCCTCCGCGATCCACCATGACAATCCGCGCCGTTTTACAACGCGCCACCAGCGTCGCGTCAGCGCCTCTCGCTTGCATAATCCCGGGCCTGTGGCTGCAGTCGCTGCTGCTGCTCTATTGCTCTCTGCTCGAACGACCTCCTCGTCTGTCCGGGAATATTCCCTCCCGATGGGTACTTGAAATCGATTTCCGCTCTGTTTTTCACTCGAAATTACTACTTTTACTATATTACGCAGTAGTTACTACGCGGTTCATTCACTTACGGCGGCCGCCTGGGCGAGATGGTACTTCAGATCGGCGTGCAAATGTGAGTGCGAATGCGTTATGAGCGGGAGCGGGAGGAGGTTGTAGGTTGGATGAGGCTATAAATAGCATTACAGCATAAGAGTTGGAGCGTCGCTTGATCAGAGGTACTCATTAATTACCAACTTACGCAACTACGGTAGCGCTCACTGGCATGTATTCTTTGGGCAGACTTTTGAGGTCAATTTGAATCTAAAACCTCAAGATCCAGACGCTCTGGTCTGTGTAAATTGGATTGTTTAGCTTTTGATTAGACTCAAAACAGGTTCACAAACGGATCTTCTCCGGAAGATGCACAAACACAACATTTTGGCAAGTCTTCTAGTTGCTAATTGGTCGTCATTGACGTCATTTGATTTCTCCTTAAACGTGTGACTAAGAGGTCCTTGTTCCGACTCTCAAAATAGGCCTAGCCGCTTCCCTCGCAGAAGCACCCCGGTCCTTTCTAAATCTAAAAAAACGGAAATTTTCAAATTCAAATTTTTTACAAAATTTGATCGAACTTTTGCGAATTTTGCATTTTGAGAATTTCATTTGTGTGATGCGTGCAGATCTGGGTTTTTGTTGCAAACACGTAGCCTAGTTAACATTTTCAAATTTCGGAATTGTGAAGTTTTAAAGTAGGGACCCAACCTTAAATCAATGTACCGTCATGGTCGTCTGAAAATTACTTGTTTTGTTTTCAAATAGGTGACTAAGAGATACTTGTTGTCTCGCCTCGCAAAAAATAGGTCAAAAATAGGGCGTTTCCCTCGTAGAAGCACCCGTCCTCTCTAAATCAATGATTCATACATATCACCTTTGCCAGCTGTTATGTCAACATCAAATCAACATAGGATTACGGGACGTTGGACGTTTCAAGGACACAAAACCCTTTTTTTCTAAACCGAAAACGGCTTTCACGCCATCAATTTATTCATCTAAGCGCATCACCAGCGTCCACTCAATCGTTGGAATTTGAAAATCCTCATAATTTGGAATGTTAAAACGGAGATAAACAACGGAAGCGCGTGCGATCGGCGGCAAAATCCGGTCGATCAACCGGATTTCTATTTGCTTTATCCCCAGCGCGCGCGCGCGCACCTAACAGTCTGCGACGCCAACAGTCATTAGCGCGCGGCTGTCCCAGGCCCTCGGGCTCTCCTAGCCTTCCTTCCTGCCACCAACAGCCACAAATGAGGTCCCACACCGCTTCACGAAGTCCAATTCGCATTTCCAGCGTCGGTGGCACTCTTCTCGACAGTCTGATCGCCCCGATTCGCTCCGCCGACGATGAGAGCTCCGTTATACGTGAAGAACAGGTGCAGATCTTCATGCGGCAGCTGCTGGCCGCGTTGCAGTACATGCACAACAAGAAGATTGCGCATTTGGACCTCAGACCAGAGGCGGTGCTTCTCCAAGACGACCACATCCGATTGGCCGATTTCGGACAAAGCAGGTTGGTTACATATTCATTAGCCGAACGTGCGAATTTTACAAATACTTCAGAAGACTAATTTGCGGCAAAATCAAGGGTGAAATCCAGGGATCTCCAGAGTTTGTCTCCCCGGAAATCGCCTCGTGCAAGAACAACGTCACCCTGGCGACCGACATGTGGAGCGCCGGAGTGCTCACCTATGTGCTCCTGAGTGGAATTTCGCCGTTTTTGGGCGACAGCGATGCGGAGACGTTGAACAACGTGCAGAGGGCGCAGTACAGTTTGGATCTGCAGGAATTTGACGATATTTCCGACAACGCCAAGGATTTCATCAAGCGGCTACTGTACAAGGATCCACAGTAAGTTGTTAGAGTTTGGATTACGGTAGAATGGTGGATTGATGCTGAAAGCGCCAAAAGTCGTCTTTGAGTTTACTTTCACTGAAATATGGGCGATAAAACAAAATTAAGAAAAATCTTACGTTCGGTTTTCTGACAAAAAACGCCTGGAATGTTGCAGTACATGTAATTTTTGGATCGAACATGATGGTTCAGAGCTCGATAAGCCATTTCACAACCCTAGGCAAGACAAACGTTGCGGATTACGGTAGAAAAAGACAAAAAATTTGAAATCCACCGTAACCTTCCTCTAAAACCATTCATTTGACCTTATCTACCACTTCCAAAATCCTCCAAATTGCTAAAATGCCACACACATCGATCTTCGATCTCAATCCTCCATTCAGGAACCGCATGTCCGTAGCGGAAGCGCTCGAGCACCCGTGGATGAGCGAGCCGCTGCTGAAAGACGCGAAACTCGCTTCCGACTGTCTTCGCGAGTTCAAATACCGTCACAAGTGGCTGGTGAGTTGCGCGCGCAACGCCTCTGTTTACCCATTTTTGTTCTCGCGTTTCTTTCAGGAGCGCCGCGTTTTCGTGCAACAAACGCCTTCCGAACAACTTACTCAGCTGCTGGAGGTTCGTTCTTTTACTACGCTTTTACTGCTATGTTGTTAGGAAGGAATGTTTCGACCGAACGTTGGAGTTTTACTGATTCTTTGAATTTTTGAGTTTGAAATAATCCCAAATTTTGTCGTTGATCGAACCTTTGAAAGTTTGAATTTTATTAGATCCGACCCTCAAAATGTTGAATTTTGGAAATGAAGAAAACTATTTAAATTTTGAGTAAAATTAGCACATTTTTGGTCCTACAACGATTTTGTTCAAAGATGGCTTTATTGACTGAGACTTCTAGACTTGATCGAACGTATGAATTATCTTACTTCTCAGCTCTTTCATTTCAAAAATGTGAAATTTGCAACTTGAGCATTTCAAAAATATACGAAAATCTACTATTGACCGAACATGTGAATTTTACAGTTTCTCTGAACTATCTGAAGTGATAGGTTTTTGCAAAAAACAAATTTAAAAGATGACCGAACATATGAATTTTCCTAATCCCCCCCATCTTCAGGCTCCCCTAACGACAGTCGCCAGCTCCCAACCGCACTCAACCCCCCATTGCCCGCAAGCAATCTACGACTACCTGCGAATCAAAGACTTCCCGGTGAATCCCGCAGCGAACACGCCTGAGGACTACGGTAGACGTCCAGACGACTTCACAAATCGCGCGACGAGTCCAATGGGCGAACGACGTCGTCACCTCGTTCCTCAGGACAAAGGCGAGGCGCCGAGCACTCAGAGCGTCGCCCTCGCCGCACAGAAACATTCTGAAAACGAAATCCCCGAGCGCGCCGCCGAGCCGCAGCCTCATGTGCCGATGAGGCTGGTGCGCGGCGAGCGCCGCGACATCGAGGAGGAGATTGCGAACCGAATTCTGTCGGACATTTCGGAGGAGAACTCGATCGCCGGATCTCTCGCTTCTCTTGAAGAGGTAGAGCCTGTGTACAGTAAGAGCTTGGCTAATGTAAGTGCTTCTATCGCTGTAGGACTACTTTTACCAGTCGATTAACCTAGTGCAGTTAATGCGCTAAATTGTGAGCTCAATTTTTGGATCAAAAACAGACCGAAAATCACGATTTTCCCTCGTGTTTTAGGTGATTCTGTCTTTTGGCAATGCCAGCGCACGATCTGCGCTCCAATTCTTAAGGCTTAAATTGCAAAGACCCAGCGCACTAACTCAGCTGGTGTAATTTTACTCGTGAGCAGCGAATAGAGCACGCTAACATCATCTATTCACTACGTTCAGCTCATTTCCTCTAAATTTGCGGTCTCGACACGAACACCAACGCTCACTTTTTCCATCGTCTCGCCTCACTTCCCTGTTCTTCCGAAAACTCACATGTTCGTTCTCTTTTTCGCAGGTGTCAAATCGGCATTTACGATCAAATTTTATGATCGCTAGTTGTAAAGTTCATATGTTCGCTTTTCGCTTTGCTCATCAGTGTGCTTTCAAGCTTTGCATTCTCCCAGCTTCGCTGACTGTAGTCTCTGTCCACTAGTAGTAAAACTCGGTCGGTTCGTCCAGTCAGCTTCACTGTGTCCATCTGGCGTTGCAGCTGTAATTTTTATGATTTTTGCCGCAATTTTAGTATCGTCGTATGCGTCAACGCAAAAGTCGCTCTCGTTCGAGCACTCCGCAGAACGACGGCTCGGAGACGTCGACAACTCCCCTCGCAAGTCCCGCGCTCACAATCGAATCTGTCGACCCCGTGCAGCACTTCTTTGGCGACCTGGAGGTGCGTTTTCTGTGATTGGTCTTGACGCGACGATTGACCATGTAACCTTGCAGATTCCGTCCACTCCCGAGCAATTCGATCCGCGGGTTCCCGTCGGAGCGCCGCTCTTCCTCGAAGGTCTCGGCAAACATCACTTCATCTCCGATAGTCCAACGTTCGACCGCTCCTCGCTGAGTCCGCGCTCGCTTCCCGGCACGAAGAGTCCGGTGTTGTTGTCGCCGACACGCGAGCACTCCATGGAGGTGATCATCGCGACGAAACGTGGAATTCCCGGCAGGACCGAACCGCATCGGGAGGAGACGAAGCCGATCGATGGGAAGCGAAAGGGTGAAGGGGAGGAGGACGACGGTCCGAACAAGCTGAAGCCGACCACACACGATGACGATTTCGATAATTTGATGGACGAAGTGGAGAAAATCAAGCAAAAGTACAAGAAACACGTGAGTTTTTGGGATTTGACCACACACGTAGATTCAGAATTTCAAGAATGTCGATTTAAGCCTTTAACATGCCAAGATTTGACCACCTCGGCCTACCACACACGTAGATATAAGCACAAACTCACTTTTTCTCTTACCGTAGCCATTAGCATACCGTAACCTCTTCCAGCAGACCGACATGGACGACCTCGAGAAATACAGACCCAAAAACGTCCTCAAAGAGCAAGAAATCGAATTCTCTCGTCCCGAAATCGACGTTGATGACTACGGCTGGGAGTCAACCTACCAAATCGGTCCCGACACGCTCCTGCTCGCCACACGCGGCCCCGGATTCAACGCACGTGTCCGCGACTACCGTAGGACCCTGTGGGGCGACGGAGCGCCGCTCGTCCAGCAAGGCTATCTTGGCGTACGCAACGCGGACATCACCGTGCGCGAACGTCGGAGGTTTACTGATCTGATGCGCGAGGACGTGAACATTGCCAAGTCGGTGGACAAGGTGACGAGCGATTTCGACCACACACAGAGCGGAGCGATTAGGAGGATCCGACAGGACATCTCGAAGATCGCGCCGTCGGTTTCGAAGAAAAACTCCGATGGAAGTGAGTTTTGCCAATCTGCGGATTACGGTAGCTGATTTCGGGTATTTCAGCTTTCGCTCCAATTTTCCGTCAACGCCTAAAGGATGTCTGCTACGTCGATGACGCGCCGGAACTCATTCTTGAGTGCCAGGTGCTCGGAAACCCCGCGCCGCAGGTCAACTGGTTCCACCACGAAAGCTCTATTGTTGAAGATGGTCGTCACGAGATTCGCCACGATGGACGCTGCTGCCAGCTGGTAGTGAAAAGGCCGCAACTCATGGATTGCGGCGAGTACAGCTGCGTTGCGACCAATGAACTCGGAACTGACAAGTGCAGCGCGAGGCTGTGCAATGGAGGTCGGTTACCGTAATCCGAGCGACTCTTAAGCCCTATTTCAGAGCTCCCACCACGCCCAGGTCGACCAGAAATCGAAATGGCCTCTGACAGCGAACTGTACCTCACATGGGAAGCGCCCAGCATGCCAACAGCGCTTGAGGGAATCACCTACAAGCTGGAAGTGCGCCCCGCAGGCGAGAACGACCACTTTGCACCGTGGACCGTGCTCAGCGATACGGTAGACGACGAGGCCGCGCTGGTCAAGCATCTTGAGTCGCATGGAGTCTATCAGTTTCGTGTGACAGCGAAGAGCGGATTCGGTTGGGGCGCTGCCAGCCTCACCAGCCGAGCTGTACAGACGCGTCATCGCGGCGCTCAGAAGATCTCCCCAGAGCACCTGAAACGCGATCACTTCAACGTCTTGACGATGCCACAACGCGATCGGAAAGGAAAAACGTTGGCGGAGATCTCAGAAGAGGACGAGGAGGAGTTGGCCGAAGAGACTACGGTAGCGGAGGGCAAAGGCGAGCCGCTCTTCCTCAACACCACCGACGCCTACGAGAAGCGTTTCGCGCTCGAGAAGGAGATCTTCCGTGGCGCGTTCTCCGTCGTCCGACACGCGTCGGAGGGAGCATCGCGGTGTGTGGCCAAGATCCGCCAGGCATCGACAGGCGCCTCTGACGAATTCGAGACGTTGAAAACGGCGCAACACGAGAACGTAGTGAAGCTGCTCGCCGCCTACGAGACGCGCGGATTCGTGTTGCTCTTTGAGGAACGTCTCCACGAGAACATTTTCGATCGGTTCACCTTCAACGACTCCTACAACGAAGAGCAGATTGCGCTTAGTATGCGGCAGTTGGCCGCCGCTCTGCAGTGGATTCATTTCAGAGGGTGAGTTGCCTAAAATGGAGGCATTTTTCGCTAAATTAGAGCTGCTGGAAGGCCACAATTTGAAAAAATTAGGCCGTTTAAGAACCTGAAAGCAACCGATAACACCGCAGTGTAGACAGATGTATGCAGTGGCTGTCTGGTGTAGTGGCAACGCGCTGAGCTCTCAATTTCGGGGCTCGGGTTCGAACCCTGACCGGGTCAAATCTTTTCCAATTTTTTTTTTAATTCAACGTCTTTTTATGCATTTTAACGCTTTTTCAACGCATCAGCCGCAAATTCTAGCTTTATCCATCCATTTCAGTGTCGTTCACCTCGACGTCCAGCCCACCAACGTCATGTACGTCTCGAAGCGCTCGTGGGTCCTCAAACTCATCGACTTTGAGAACGCGCAGCTGCTGGACGAAGACATGAAGAAACCGCAGAATCCGAACGTCCAATGGGCGGCGCCGGAAACGCACAAACCGGAAGGCGTCCTCTCCGCACAGACCGACATGTGGGGACTTGGAATGATCACCTTCACGCTCCTCTCCGGCTTCCATCCGTTCTCCAACGCGGACGACTCCGCCCAGGAGACGATAGAGGCGGTGAAAGCGCTGAAATGCGACCCCAACCTGATTCCGGTGCAAGCGTCGCAGGAGGCGCTCAGCTTCGCTACGTGGGCGATCAAGAAGAATCCAGCGTACGTGTTTTCACTTCCTGTTCCATTACCGTAACCCGCCACGAGCTTTTTAGACGAAGAATGCGCACAGACGAGGCGCTCTCGCACAGATGGCTCAGCTCCGATCCACACATGGCGAGACGGCGCGAGAATATACGGTATCAGTCGAGTCGACTCTGCAGAACGGCTCCACGGACGACAGCACGGAAAGCGAACACTAATCCCGACACGACATTGCACGACGCGTTCGGACAAAAGGCTTAGAGACTCTCAAATAGATGAATTTATATTTATAATTTTATTTCGTTGCGTTTGCGCAGAAGACGCGCTCTCTCTCACTCACTCACTCGACGATTGTAACTATCTCGCGAGCGCAACTCTTGGTTATTGAATAAAGCTGAAAGAATGTGATCGGAAATAGGTCATTGTTCTTGAGACCGAGTGACTAGCTGGATTCAGAGTCTCCCGCGCAGTAAATCGTCCGCGCGATGAGCCGCAAACGAATCGCGGAGGTGGAAAAGAGGTGAATAGCGGCGAGACCACTAGTAAAGTTAAAAACATACATGAAATTCGCGAAGCGCGCCGCGCGCGTTCAGAGTTCTGCGATATTCGCGCATGTGCGGGACAGCTGAAGAAACTCTTGTAACATTCGATTTTTCTATTTGTGCGCTGTGAAAATATCAATTCAAGGACATCACGAGGTTGCACAACATTTATCGATCATTAGAGTCCTCTGATAGCATCAGAAAGCAAGATTTTAGAGCTCGAGGCCTGACTTGTGAGCTGTGCATCCCACCAAAGTCGTTCATTGGCCATATTTTCGGTCAAGAGCGCCTTCATGAGTATTTAAACCTTATTTCAGACTGAGCATAATGTTTACAAAATGACGATCTGCGTTTTCCGCAAGGTGCGAACAACTTTGCGAGTGGGATCGACCCACCATCTCCTGTTAGCAAGACGAAAGAAGGACGTACACTTGTTGGAAAGAACCGGAGAAGAGGTCATAGACATTTGCGCCACTTCCGTAACTCACAAATGCGTGTTGGAAAGTTCGGTTACGCAAATGTCGTACAACCCGCCAATCCCATCGCTTCGGGAGCCCGCATGTGTTCGGACGAATCGACAAACCGAAAAAATCTACTTTTTCCTCAAATGTTGCGTTTGTTGACGTTTATTCATTAGATCGTCAATTTATTCAAACTCCTGTGTGTAAATTGATCTCGAAATACCACGCCAACACCTCCACAACACCGCCAATGAATCAATCACAAACACTCACTCAAATGATATTGTCACACAATAGAAAATATACATAATCGAACAAGAAAACCAAATAAGTTCATATGTGAATCAACTAGTCGTCGCAAAACGTCTGATAAAGTCGTTTTTGTGTAAACTCGGAAAACTTTTTCAGTCTATACTTTACGAAAACTTTTTTCAGTGAGCTGTCTTACAAGAATTCTGTAAGCGCCATTTTGGTAGCAAGGGTCGAATGTGGGGGGTTGACGAAATTTCAGAAAAATCTAAGACTTTTTTGGAGCGATGTCACTGTCCCTTTAAAGAGAGAGGAGAGAGAGAGTGTGTGTACCGTGTCCCCTTGTTTGGGCCTCAACATGGAATCCCCACGACGCCGACCGGTCGCCTCCCCGGTCTGGTCTAACACAGTTAAAACCCTCAGTCGTTTAGTTTGTTTATCAGTGCAGCAGACGGCGATAACAGTCAAAGTGCGAAAATTGACCCGACATAAGCGCGAATTCCATAAGCGCAAAATCCATAAGCGCGAGCGACACAAGCGCGAATGCCGTAAGCGCGAAAAGTTAAGCGCGAAAATATTTTTCGCGCTTAATTTGTCAATGAAATTTTGTGCAATTTCAGGCTACGGAAAAGTTTTCGTAGGGCGTTCAGGCTTCGCGCCAAGCTCAGCTTAGGCTACATCAGCGAGTCCACCAAAATGATCGAGAGCGAACGCGTATGTCTGCATTTGAGCGTCATCGTCGAGAACGATAAACTCTACTACACTACGTATTCTGATGCGTGTTTTAAAGAACGTTATTCGTGCAGTCCCAACTTGAAGAAATTGCTCGAAAAGCCGGATCTAATCAATCTCTACCATGTTCGTATCAAGAACGCGTTTGGAGGCATCGATCGTGCGCTGTACACTGAAGATAACGCGTCGTTCCAGAACCTGCTGTCCAAGCTGAAATATGTCCGCACTACGGTAAACATCGACTCAATGGACTTCAATCAGCTGAAGGCGTTGCTCCCGGTGGATTGGATGCGCGAATCGCAGTGTTTGAACTTCAACTGCTGCGAAATTGATGAAAAATTTGAAGATTTCATCGTTGACTCGTTCAGAAACGGAAAATTGGAGGAATTTTCCTTGAAGAGGACGAACCAACGACGACGAATCCTTCCATCTCGAACCGCCTTCATCGCACGATTCCTCGACGCTTGGAAGGCGACGACCACACACGCGTTTCACGTGAAAATTCTCAATTTCTGCGCAACGCCGGAAATAGAGCGGCTGTACGCGGAAATGGAGCTCTCTTCTGAGGAGGAGATGATGTCGCACGCCGTCTGCAGCGTCCTGCAAAACTTGTGGAAATGCACAGAAACGGGCACGGGCATTGCGCAGGTCCACCGTGTGGCTCATCCGCTCATAGAGGGCTCATTCGCGTTTCTGCTTACGTTGCGAGGATACGCAAACCCTCAGACCAGTTTGGTATTCATCTGAGTTTTCGTCCTGTGTTGTGCTTTTCAATAATTTATGTGTATTGTTAGCCTCTTGTGAGCCTCGTGAAGTCTTTAATTATATATAGTCGGTTTCAATCGCGCCATAACAAAACAGAGGTGTGAAGCATAGTATGCCGCGGAGAAAAATCGGGAGGCACATCGCTGCGGGACTCACTCGCGCTCTGGGACCAGCCATATTGGCCGGGTTTATCTTGCTCAAATTAACGTCTTTCGGGGCAAATTGTTGGCAGCGACGTCGCAGACTAAACTAACAATGATCTATTTCCGTTGTCGAGCCTTTTCGCTATTGCATCAGCCGCTATTCCCTCAGTGACAAGCAGCAAAAGATGAAAATTGACTCTCGGCGCGATCTGCCTCCCGATTTTTCTCCGCGACATACTGTGCTTCACACCTCTGTTTTGTTATGGCGCGATTGAAACCGACTATAACATGTGCATAAATTTCAACAAACAAAATCCATCTACCCTCAACTATTACTACAAAGGCGTTCATTCAGACGCTCCAAAGTGAATTCGGAAAACGAGAAGATTCGCTTTGTCCTCGCCTGAGTTTTGATCACTTCCAGTGGAAGAGCGGAGATCGCTGATGGCCGAAAGCTGATCAAACTGTAGCGATCGCTAATCTTCAATCGGTCGAGGTCATCACTGATATTGAAGACTTTTGAGTTGAGCAACTGTTCGCATCGATAGATGACCGCGTCGCACTCGTACATGTCGGCCAGTTTTAGAAGATAGCTGGCGGCTGCAGTATCTGAACGGCGAAATTTTCGTGAAACTAATCGAATGAGAGCAGTGGAACCTTCTAGGTCTGTGATGACCGGATACAAGAACGAAAGGAATAGGATGAATTGAGTTGTATCGATATCGTGGAGTTCGTAGAGCTCCTCTTCGTTCTCCTTGAAGTTTCCTCGAAACATGGCGGCGAAAACGGGCGAATGAGTGGAGAGAATCTAAAGCGCTGATAAGGTATCACAGAATTTGCTGAAATTACCGATTTTGACAGCCACAGAACATCCTCGCCAATCTTAAATTTCGCTGCATCGGAAGGTGATAGGATGGCCGTATTGTCCGGGGAGCTCAAATCGATCAGGTAGCTCCTATGTGGGGAATAGTTCAGACTATCCGTGATCCACGCTCACCTGACGATGTTGATTTCAACGGAAACTTTCATAATTTGCTCTTCTGGTGATCGGAAAAACATGGAACTCCTCAATTGGTCAATAAAAGAGCATTTGCATAACGGGGCGCCTTTGTGAAACCGAGAAGACCACTAAAACACTTGAGCCTAATCATAGGATTAATTAAAACTACTGTATACCTCATTACGAGTGTTGTTGTCCGAATCTTGACCAAAAACCGTCACGGACGCGTGCACATCGCAGCTATAAAATCCGTTGATCACTTCGTTTTCCGGCTTGCACGTAAATGTCACATTTCCCCTCAATTTAGAACCTCCGTTTGTCTCATCGCTTGTGAGGGTCGCTGTCCTGCAAACATCAAATAAATCTACATATTCAAGCTTAATAAACAACTAACCAAACAAAGTTTCCAATCTTCTTTGGCTCACTTTCGATGCTTTTGCTCTCCTGCGACCAGTCGAGCTCCAACTCGATCACTCCTCTACCCGTGTTGACCATAGCACGCCGCTAAAATGAGAGCATTGGACAGAGAGCAACGTGAACGCGAGGAAAAAGAGCAAAAGTGACCCGCTGGTCGGCGATCGCGCCAACTGTGCAACTCGCAATTGATTTGCCGCCGGTCGGGAAGTGCAGCACGACTTTTGACTATCGATTACGCTGACCTTCCGGACTTGCACTCCACGGATGGGTTATCAATGGCGCTGATATGCAGGCTCTGGCGAATACACAACCAGATGTAAAAGACAAGAAACAATCTCGCGCGCAAACGGCGCAAAACAACAAATCGATTTTGTGCACAATACCGCGAGGGGCGCGCTGATGGAAAGCGCAACAAACAGAGCGCCTCTGTCGGTGTCTCCGACGTTGCGACAGTGATCGATTTGTTGTGCGCATCGCATAAATTGCTCAAGTACTCGAGTGCAGCAGCAGAACAACGGAAAACGCTCGATTGTCAAGATCGATTCAATTTGGAACGAAAATAGGCTACTGTAGCTTGTTTCAATTTTTGCGGTCGG
Organism: Steinernema feltiae; assembly: GCA_007213375.1. Classification (NCBI taxonomy): domain Eukaryota; kingdom Metazoa; phylum Nematoda; class Chromadorea; order Rhabditida; family Steinernematidae; genus Steinernema; species Steinernema feltiae. The sequence goes on from MQUG01003452.1 coordinate 48,517, forward strand.
GTCGTGATCGCAAGTCCACATTTAGTGAACTTCTTGGCTTGACTGGATGGACGTCAATCTAAGCCTCACTTTTATCGTTAAAGGTCAAGTCTGATAGGCATCTGACAGACTGGTCCCCTCCAAGACAAGCTAACTTCTTCATCCAGCTCGTCACACACGTTAGTTGTCGCCTTAAAATAGATGACATTGGGCGGAATCCGTTGTCATGGTCATGCTTGTACGGCGCCCGGACATTTGGCATAAAACAAACTGGCATAATGCCAACTGACATAATGCCAACTGATATAATAAAACTGACATAACCGCCAATTGGCATAACGACAAACTGACATAATAGCAAACTGACATAATAACAAACTGACATAATAGCCAACTGACATAATAACAAACTGACATAACCGCCAACTGACATAACGGACAAACTGGCATAATTGCCAACTGACATAAAGTCAATTGACATAACGTCAACTGACATAACGACTAACTGACATAATCGCGTCAGGACCACTGCTGCACTTGACCCCATCTCTCTCCTCCGAGCTTCCTAACTGTGCACTTTCAAGTATTCGCCGCTAATTTAGACTTAACATTTACTTCAAAAATGATAGTAAAAAAGAGAGACTTAGATACTGATGTGGTCAGCCATAGATTTCAAATATTCGAGCGGCTCCATCATTGAGAAGTTTTCCGCAACTCCGCGCTTCGTTTGGTCATAAATTTCCCATTTTTTCTTCAGCGCGCGAATCGGACGATTTGCCTTCAAATCAATGACGTCTTGGTCAACCTAAAAGAGGCAAGACTCATTAGGAAATGCTAATAGTACAAGTACTTTTTTCTGGAAGTCCTTGAGCTTCGTGATGAAAGTCCAGATTGGCGGATGGGCAGCACCGAAGTTTCGGCTCAAACTCCCATTAATCGCTTCGACCGAATGTTGGACTTAGGCTTGTTTTCAAGCAAACGCTCTCGGACGTTCCATATCTGTAATAAAAAGAAGTTGGAGATTCAAGTTGGCGTTCTCTCCGACAGCAACTTTCAGACCCGCCTGCAATGGAATGAATCGTAAAATGTTGTCTTGACATTGACTTGATACTCGAAGCCCATTAAATTCGCTATTTTTCCGCCTCTCTGCGAAGTTGTGAACGTGACGCGGTTTCCGATCAACGTGCTATCGTGGTAAACGACAAATTCGGATCTGCTGGAATTTCATCATCTCTTTCTGCTTCTAAACATTGAACTGAATTCGTTGAACGACAATAAAGTCAAACCTGCGTGGAACGAAAATTCTTCCTCGTCTTCTTCCGCCAATATCGCATTCTGCTCCTTGTCATTCAAATCCTCAATTGAGGCTTCCTCCCCGTTCTGCGCGTCATCCGGATGCTGTAGGCTACGAGAGCTGCTGAAGAACGCATCAAATTCAACGGCTGGTTGACTAATCGATAATCCTTCGTTCATTTTGAGGCGATTGCTAACATATTATCATTAATAATCTTATTTCCCAATGTCACTTACAGTCTCTCATATTCGGCAGCTAACTGCTCCAGACGCCGGTCGATATTTTGCGATCGCAATTCGACCACAAATGGCAGAACTGCTGCAACCGTTGGAAGTTTCTGCGTGTTAACTAGCGCCACCATTGCGTCAAGCTGGTTTCTTTCAAAATCGCATTCGTGTTGCGCTGTTTCTTCATAGTAGTGCTCGTAGAAATGCATTTCTTCTTCGTAGTCCCTTTCATATATCTGAACTGCTTCTTCAAATCCAGCCGCTTCACGGAAATTGCTAGAGTCCATTCTTCTTAATCTGAAAGTACCCCGAGTACAGAGAAAAAAACGGGTTAAACGGCAAAAAATAGCGAAGATGACTGTCAAATTAACCGGGCCCCTTTTAGTTCAAATGAATGCAATTGGCATTGTGAATTCGGTTTCGTAACAAACCGCGAAAAATGGGTTTAGTAGAGAAACACTCAAAGCATAGATCCGAAAATTAAGAAACATGGGTGGTCCTGACGCGATTATGTCAGTTAGTCGTTATGTCAGTTGACGTTATGTCAATTGACTTTATGTCAGTTGGCAATTATGCCAGTTTGTCCGTTATGTCAGTTGGCGGTTATGTCAGTTTGTTATTATGTCAGTTGGCTATTATGTCAGTTTGTCGTTATGTCAGTTGCATTATGTCAGTTGTCCATTATGCCAAATGGCATTATGTCAGTTGGCATTGTGGCGAGGGCGCAGCCCCGCCCTTCGTTTGTGGCCATTTCGAATATGTATTTCGTATATGAGCCAGCCGCGCGCGCCTCTGGGCGCGGCTCCGCAGAAGACACTTAGCGCGAGAGCGCGAGCGGTCGTCCCCTTTCCTCTCCCCTCATGCCATATCGCCTATATCGTTATCACTTGATATATAAAGCTTCTCTCTAATCAACGCGAGCCACGGGGGACATCAGACGGGAAGAGAAACTCGATGGTTCAGAGCTCGGGCTTTAGCCGTTATGCTCCGGCATAACAGGTGGGGTCCCGCCTCGAGCTCCATTCGCTGTTTTCTCTTTTCGGAGGTGTCCCCTAACATGTTTTCGTGTTTTATATCATTCTTTCATCCTAATCTTAAACCGCTACACCACGTTTTTCAGCAATTAGGACCACAAATGTCAAAAATTTCGAATTTTTGACGTTTTAATCAATTTTTGCTAAATTAATCCCTTTTATCCTCACCAAAAATATTTAAAAATCAGTAGACTTTTGTTAAGAATCCATTTAGTCCGATCAATGTATGCTGCGCAGCACAGGCGTCCGAGAAATACAAAAATTGAAATGAAAATGAATTGATTATGCGCACGGGATGTGTGTCGGCAGGCACTTTTGATTTGACAGATTTGATATGAATTATTGGGCTTGTGCACGCGTTTTCTTCCTGCCATTTTCGCACGCGAATAGCACAGTAGCGACATCAGACCAAAAGCTGCGGAATTATAGGAAGACACCGTTCCTACCGCTGGTTGCTATGAAATTGGGGTAAGAGCGAACTAATCTATTTTGAACTACAGTAGGCGCCCACAACGTGACAACGGGCAAAGTAATTTGATTAAGTTGGTTCGAGGAATTCGGACACCCGTTTTGAACATTTGAAACATTTGAATAATTTGACATCCCCACTCCTGGTGAAAGACGTCGGTCGCGTCTGGAGTTTATATTTCCGTCATGTTGAAAATTAGAGATTTAAAACTAACTGAAAGGAATTACGAATAGATCGGAATACGGAGCATAGAATTGCTACATTTTGAGAACGCCATTTTTGCAGAGATTAGTTCGCTAGGGTTTTATTCAAAATTTGGGATACTATAGAAGAATTTGCGTTCTCCTCGGCGCCTGGTCAAACTGAAATTCAATTATTTTTATTAGAGGATACCTGCTCATCACCCCTTTAACTCGCTAAATCTTCTATTTTCGTGTTTTGTCTTTAATTTCATTGTCGTAATGTCGTATTTTTCATGGGATATCCGTTATCTGTTTATGTCGCGACACATTCGAACAGGCCAACATATTCGAAATACGCCTTGAGAAATTGCGAAATCGTTTTCGAATATAGCAGCACGCTTCAGACAGTCAAAAACTTTCGAAATTGCACCGAAATTTAAATAAACATGCTAAATCCAACCGCCGCTGTCCCTAATACTTTGAGGCTTTGACAGCCGTAAAATTGATAAACATTCGAAATTCCAACAGATGCGTTTCAACAAAGATTTCGAAACCACCGTATTGGCCGCAAATCTATAAACAAACGGAATCCACTAACCACATTTCGATAGTAGAGATAAACAACGGCAATAAACATTTGCTGTCCGGAAGGTCACGTTTCGATAAGATTTAGAAATTCTATTTCGAAAAGAATAAACAATTCAATTCGAAAATCATAAAGCCGCCCAGAAGCGCCGCCCTAGAGTATAAGCACATATAGCTGCTCTCGCCACATCACAGCACATTCTTGCATCATCACAGCCGGTAGTCAACCCGCTGTTCACCGTCGTCAACATTGGTCGTCGCGGACGTTCAACTTCAGTCAACGAACCTCCCCCACCTCCGGCGCACCGCTACCCAACGCGGCTTGCCATAGCGGCCCAGGACGCCTTGGGATTGGCAGCGTTTCAACCAACTCACACGCTCAAAAGAACTCCTATCGACAAGAAAGAAGCGGAACCGACAACCGAGCAACCACCCGCGCCTTCAGCGCCCCAGGAGGAATAGACACCGTCCGTAAGTCAGCCGCCTCCGGCTTATTCTGCTAAAACACTTTTTTTTACTCCGGGAGAGAACCTCACGTCCGAAAAGGAGGACTCCCAAGGAGAAAACCTCTTTGACGTAGAGCCATATTTCAGCCTAGACTCCGACGCAGACGAGTCTAGTCAAAGTGTCAAGAGCGACGGCCTGAGTGTAGACAAAAACTTAAAACTAACCCTAACCCAAGCTAGCCAAAAAACAAAAACAAATAAAAAGAGAAAAATATTCACCACCCCTCGTGTTGTCCTCCGAAAAACAGTCAGATTTCACAAGACCCTCAGTCAGCTAAAAAAGAGCACCTCCTTGCAAAACCTTCCCACACTTCCTTTAAATTTACCGCAAATTCCCTCATTCCTAAAAACTTCGACAAAACGTGCGCCGTCACCCACAAACTCTCAGTTTGTTGCTTCAAAACCGACCGTTTCAACAATGGGCACAACTGCTCAACCTAACCTCCAACTGGCCCAAGACAATCCTATCTCATGGAATGCGTTAAACGACACGCTCACAAAAATAGACGATAAGTTGGCCCGTTCGTCCTTAGCATCTCAAAGAATCGACTTACCAAAGTTTAGCGTTCGAAATGACTCGATCGATTTTCGCCAATTTGTAGACGATTTTAACATAGCCACCACGGCTCTCGGATTGACCGTTCAAGCGGCTGCGCTCGTAATTCCAGCACAGCTCACCGGCGAAGCGCGCGCGGTCTATAAGAATCTGCCTAAAAGTACGCGCGACGATTACCAATTGTTACTAGACGCTCTAGGGAAACACTTCGCGAAGAAATCGTCCGAAGTACGCGCGCAGATCGGTAAAATGTACCAAAAACAGACCGAATCAGGCGAAGAATTTGCAGCGCGCGTCCGCTCACACGTGAAGCGGGGTTTTCCAGATGCGGAAGGCTATCTAGCACCCATGCGCGAACGGCTCGAATTAGATACTTTCCTCAAAGGAATTCGCCGGGAAATTAGGGCTAATGTCAACCGCCCAGATCCGTCAACACTAGACGAAGCTTTGACGCTAGCACGCAAAGAAGAGCAACTACTTCGCGAAGAGAAAGAAGAAAACGAGGCCGAGAGAGTCTCGTTTATCGAAGACAAAGTTGCCCAACTTGCCCAACAATTGGAGACATGGTCGGCCAGCGAAAACGAGAAAGTTAATCATGTAGAAGACGCTAGAGATCACTGGTTCAACGGCCGTTCAGTCCCCAAATCGAAGACTATGAAAACAACAGTATGCATTTTGCCAACCACCTGTCTTCCAACAGAGAGTTGTTTGACTCAAACGCGCACCCTTCGTGCCGCGGTGACTCACTAGCCCAAAATCGAGATGTTACTTTTGACAACTATGACCGGTTTTACGAATACGATCCAGATCCAGACGACAAGAGTTTTCGGTCAGAAGATGAAGAGATCGATCAGCTGTAATTTAGCCAGGAATTTTCTCAATATTGTTCACACTATCTTATTATTCCATGCGTTTTGAGCATTTGTCAAATCCATATTCAAAAATTCACTCATTCGAGGTTTTCAAAAACAAAAATCCCAAAACAGTAAAAACTTAACTAAAAGAGCCCGTAAATAGGAGAAACCTAATACTAACAAAAAACTGCTTAATGTTTAAAAGAAGAACGGAGAAAACGGTGCAACGAGGGCGCCGGAATTTTAGCCAACGCGGTGACAGCAAGAACAAACATCACTTCAGGAATCGATACAAACGGACGTCCCCCGGTTAAAAATGTACGAACATTTAACTAAAATGATTAATTGCAGACACTATTCGACCACTCCAACCATTCAGTCCAAGGGAAAACTTGAGTTTTTTCGAGACAATACATGAAGAACCGCTCTACAGCAGCCTCGCCATCTTGCTAGTCGGATTCCTATTTTGTTCAAATCGCTGACATGTCCATCAAGGATCACAACAACATCACTGCACTTCTTTCCGACAAAAAGATCACCTCTCATCGCAAATTCTACTGTATTCGAGAAGACAACACTCAAATCACTATATGGATCTACAATATCACGCCCCATCCCTTTGTCTACGCTTTGTTATCCAAAAACTTTTCACTCTCCCCCGACCCTCAATGTTTTCTTTTATCTTTGTACTTAAATCTTCCTCTCTTGTCGAAGAGTTAAGCGACCGACGTCGAAGAGGCAGTGGCAAGAACATCACATCAATTCAACCATTTCTGCATCCAATAAGACGGCAGCCAAAAAGTGGACCAATCTTCAGCAAAATCAATAACGACTGGAAGTGGAACCCATCAGCGAAGAAAGCCGAATCTTCAGCTCACCGCATTATTTCACGACCGAGAACACTCACAGCTCTTCACTCCAAAGATTCACCACGGAAACTCAGCACTTGATCAAACGAAATTTCCGATAAGTCCAGCCGTTAGCACAGCAGCTCAGCCTGCCAAATCAGTTCTCATGGACGGTGCATGCAGATGTTGCCAAAGCAGCCGATTCAAAGTCCAGAGCTTAACTTTTTGATTTTTTTTCTTCAGTCTTTTCTCTTATCGTCTCTCTGCACCCTTCATCTACCATGCCCATATTGTTACCCTTCAAAAACCTCGTTCCTCCACCACCTTTCGAGGGCGAAAGGAACATCGAAGTTTGGGTGTGTGGCGAGGGCGCAGCCCCGCCCTTCGTTTGTGGCCATTTCGAATATGTATTTCGTATATGAGCCAGCCGCGCGCGCCTCTGGGCGCGGCTCCGCAGAAGACACTTAGCGCGAGAGCGCGAGCGGTCGTCCCCTTTCCTCTCCCCTCATGCCATATCGCCTATATCGTTATCACTTGATATATAAAGCTTCTCTCTAATCAACGCGAGCCACGGGGGACATCAGACGGGAAGAGAAACTCGATGGTTCAGAGCTCGGGCTTTAGCCGTTATGCTCCGGCATAACAGCATTATGCCAGTTGCATTATGCCAAACGTCCGGTCCCCGCTTGTACGACCGTCTTTCTTGTTTTTCAATAGTGATTCCAGTCAGAGGTTTAGATCGGGGCAATTTAACGTGAGCAGGAGATAGTTAACGGAGTGCGCACCGTGGGAACGTGTAATTAGCCTACTCTAAATGTAAAGAACGGTAATATGGCATAGTAAAAGTAGGAAAACCGCACATTTCTGTTCAAAACATCGCTGTTCTCTCTCGTTTCCCAGTGAAAACCGCTATTTACTATTTGGCAATCGTTGTGGCAGCAGATGGGCCGGATGGACGATGTATTATCGGATGAGAAACACCACTAGCGCTATGGTAAGCGCAGAAAAAAGAAAAAGACCATTATTTACACAAAAACGTGTCATCATTGCCCACTATTCCTACCATTTTTAAGCTTGCAACTCCCTGGGATTGCGGAAAACTTTCCCAGTAACTCGGAATGTATTTAGTGTGACAATTGCCGCGAACAACGGCAGCTCGTTCAGTGAGTTGATGTGAAGCCTGACAGACAGACGGAGAGACGCAAACAGCAAGCATCATTGTTGGTACGCTCCATCTTACATCCGCCGCCGGTACAACTGAAATTCAAATTCAAATAAGACAACAAGGCGTTGGCTCCTGCAGCGATGTTCGACTACTGTTGCTTTCACTGAAGTTGAATTGAAATTTTCAGCGTTTTGTATTTTTATTTTCGTTTCTCTTTCTCTTTCTGGCTTTCGCGGCGAGCGCGAGGTGATCGACTCATCGCATTTCGGATGTGGATTGACTTTGTGATCACCTAGAATGTGCCGAAATTTCATGCTGCGAATGTCGCATTCATTGTATTTTAATTGTTTTCTGTATTTTCTGCTGTCGTGAATTGTTTCTCCGCTCTGGTTGTGTAATATTGTGAATAACCGCGCTCATTTAGACAACCAGGTTGACACGTTCCCTTCTGTTTAGAAGTGGAAATGGACATCTCCATTCCGCCACCGAGGAGCGCTGGCCAAGGAAGTGAAGCGAGCCTTCGCGCGGCTGCCATGATCGTCAGCGAGTGCATCGCCAAAGACCGGATCTTTGCTGACAACGCTGTCAAATTCACGAGAGAAATACGATGCTCACGACCACGTAAGTTTTATTTTTAAAATCATATTTCGACACTTTCAAGAAATCCCTGTCAATCAAAACCATGAAATGACTGGCTTAGCGAATGAGCAATTACAGTAGAGCGCTTAAGCTTTGCTTTAAGCTCAGCTCAGACCTAGCCGAATCGTTTAGTGCCCATATTTCGTTCATAATTTTCCTTATTTTAAGCAAAAGTTGGTGTTTCTGGATTGGCTTCCATTGATTACAAGGATTTCGCGTCGACTGTGGAGGTCCGTGAGTTCACGAACATCGAAACTCGATCGATACCCGGTGAATTGCGTGAACAGCTGAAACGTAAAGCAGAAATTGTTATCAGTCGCACGAATATTTTGTTTGTAGGCATGCGGAGTCATTGTGGGATGGGCATGTATCCCGAAATTTCACGAGCTTGGATGACCATCGACAGCGATTTGTTCATTTGGAACTGGAATCAAGGGTATCGTATTCTTTTGTCATTTTTTTCGTAATCCTTCTTTTCAGAGATGATTTGGCTTTCTTTGATGGTGTCCCTAATTCTATACTCACAACAGTTTTGGCTAATGTCAAGCCTGGGGTGTTCAATGTAAGCGAACATGTCTTCATCTCTGGTATAAACCGTTTTCTTTTTTTAGAATAAGGTTCACTTTGTCTTGGCGGTTGCTACAACTGTCGAGCTCGTCTTATATGCTGTTTGCTTCTATGACCGCACGACAACCCTTGCTGTTCCTGTTGGCGTCCCACCGGACTACGCAGCCTGGGAAATGTGTCTTATGCCTGACTGCGTTTACAGTGTATAACTCCCACATTTCTGTATTCCATAATTTGGTTTCTTATTTTAAGGTCAATTTGGATGGTGCTGTTGTCAGTAGCATGAAGGCAACTGCAGATGGACGCATTTTCTTCTCCGCCGATGACAGCTTATTTGAACTTTGCTGTGAGGAAGAAACTTGGTTCAGAAGCAAGTGCCGCAAAGTTAACCATTCCAAAGGCTACGGAAGCTTCATAACAAATTTGTTTTCCAGCAAAGGTATTGTCCAACCCCATATATGTGATAGTGCAAGTACTAAACTGTATTTAGACGTAATCACTCAATTGGTGATTGATGACGAGCGTCACATCCTGTACACTCTGAGCGCAAAGAAAACTATCCAAGTTTTTGATCTCGGTGTCGACGGAACTTCGTGTCGCAAGGTTCTAGAAGAGTCTGCGCAAAGTCTTAACCACCACTTAATGTCGCATCCAAGTCTTGACAGTGACTCGTTCAAAAATGTGGTTGCATTGAGTGTGGTACCTGTCAAGGAATCGCATTACCTCAATTTTGTAGGACCTTCCTTTTGGCGCTCTTGATAAACGCAGGACATTTAGGTTCTCGTTAACTCTCGTGGAGTTCGAATGTATTTTACTTGCCTGCCTACCGATATGGATCTATACTACTTCAGTTCCATTGGTGGTGATATGAATGAAGCTATTAAAATCAATTCACTGTCCTTGGTGAGTTGTCCATCTTAACTATGCTGTCAATCCTACTGATCTTTTTAGAGTCAAACGAGACCAAGAACTATCCGCTTGGTTCATTTGCGCATACCCCGAGACTACAATTGCTTTAGATCAGCTGGAGATCAAGTTTATTTGATGTGCCATACATCTGGTAAAGCCTACGATACTCAAAATTTCCGAAAACAATAATTAATTATAGATACAACAGTGCTGCTGAAAAGTGGACCCAACTCGCGGGCATCGACTGCCGTTTTCATGAGTTCAGCTAGTTACGCTTTATCATCTGAAGTGTGTGAAAATGTGGTATGTTTAATTTGCTTACTGCCTTGAGAAACACTACATATGCATACCTAAACGCTCACTCAACGATACTTGTTGCAGGAATCACAATCAATAGGAGGTCTGATATGGTCTATTGAGAAGCTCGTTGACACTCCCTCTATTCGAGTAGGCGATGACCGTAATCTAGGTACTTAAAGAATTGTTTAGTATCACACTGCGCAGGGTATGCTTCCTGATATGAATCCACCTCTGGCTGTTTATCAGCATTTGACGCAGCCTGACAGATTTCATTTTATGACAAGTGAAGGTGTTTCGTTTGTCGATCGTTTGCGTCCAACGGACATTCTACGCAATATACTGTCGACGTATGGGGGTGAATCAAAGCAGTGTGCTGCGTTCTGCAACATCCATGGACCCAGAAATACGATGACTATGATTCTAAGCATCCTGTGCAGTACTGATCGCGCTAACGCCAGAATAAAGGATGACGCTCAACGCGTGTTCTTTATGTTTGGTGGAGAAGCTCAGACAGTAGGCGTAACTTCACGCAACGATATGATGAATCGGTCAACATTTTCAACCGCTGCTGGAGAATCTGCTTATGGACAATCGATGCTTGACTTAGCTCCTCGGACGCCTCGTGTAACTTCTACTCCATTCATGGGAGTTGCAGCTCGCGAGTTGAACTTCTCTGGAGCGTCCACTATTTATCCGGGGACGACTCGAGTCCAGAAGACGATGCCCCGCACAGTGCCACAACAACAACAACAGACGATGATGTCCGAACTTGATGGTCATGCGAAGAATATCGTTATGAGTTACCGACATGACGCTTTGTACACTTACTTCTCACGTCTTCTTGGAAAGTTCTGGACATCAACCGTTTGCTACAAAATGAACAACATGGTTTGCACGATGCGAATGCTGCTCGAACTTAATTTTGTTTATACCAATTTAGTTGTATTGTAAATACAGCAGTGCTGAGCTGACTTGGCTGTCAGGGCAGGTCCGAATATTCCAGGACACAATCAACTGGTACAAGCTCGTACCTCCTGTAGATACAGGATTTGTCTCCACGGGTATTGCCTTTGGAAAAGTTGAAGCGAAGCTAAAGGAGCGCAAGTCACTCATGGATCTCTCGTCGTTGCTGACAGTCTCTTGCGAAGCATTGTATCTTTTGAAGTTGATCAATGACCATCAGTTCAACGCTGTCACTACTCACTTATCTGACCGCAGCAAAGGAGAATTATTGTCTGCAACATTTTGCGACATTGTTGGCAGCGGGAAACAGGTATGTCTTGCCAATGTCTTGCCATCAGCGAACGCAATGTTAATTTAGTTAGCTGGAGACTTGATTGGCTCGTTGATAAGGCATTATCTGGGAGACGGTGCTGCCACACAGTCAATCAGCGGAAGTTTACGGGAATACTGTTCATCCCTGTTTTCAATGGAAGATGCTACAGCTGCTGAGGTACCTATTTTGCACGTTTCGCTACTTTTTAGTTGAATGTTCAGGCTATGGAAATGTTTCAAAGTGTTGTTAAAATGCCTTCTGGAGCGGACAGAGAAATACTTGTGGGAAAAGCCTGTAGTCTTCTTCGAAACTCAATTTTGAAAGTCAATCTCCACAGTGTATCCGAAATTTTGCGTCACGTTCGCATGTTTGAATCGATTGTGCAGTTGGCCTTGTATAAGGCAGAGCAAGTCGATCCTAGAAAGGCTGCTATTCTTGCATACCGTCAAGGTTCGATTGCACAAGACCGAGAAGCCGCTGAAGCTCTTGCTAGAAGAAAGGACGCATATTATCCTATTATTCAGACGCTGAGCATGTTGTCGGATCCAACCGGTTCATCTCAGTTAGGATTAGGTGAACATATGGCGCATACCTATCGATCTGACATTCTGAAGTTGGTTATGAGATGTGATGACGAATTAGCGAATGTAGAAATATTCGACTGGTTAGTCGACAACAAAATGAGCAGTATGCTTGTGGAGGTAAGCAAACAAGGAGTTTTTTCAGATTATCAAGTCTGTGATTTAGTGCGGAAACGCATACGTCGAACACTACCTCCATGACAAAATTAAAACTCGAGGTGACGTACGATATCAAGATGTCCTGTGGAGACACTGTGAAAAGAATAGAAAGTTTATCGCTGCAGCCACTTTACTGCATGAATTAGCCGATGATGGAAGGTAGTAGTTGTGGTCATGGCTTGATCTTTATAACCAATTTTCAGGAGAGAGGTAACTCTAAAACAGCGGGTCTCGTATTTGTCTCAAGCACTTGTTTGTTGCCGCTCAGAGCAGTCAAACGAAAAGATGCACATCTTTGTTCAAGAATTGGAAGACAAACTGGAAGTTGCGATGGTACAGGAGCGCATACGGTAATTATTTTTCTTGTTTGGTTTGTGTTTATGCTTGACCTCTTGCTACATTTCATTCGAAGCCAAACCGCAATTGATTCGTCATGAACATCACGCTTTTATATGATAACAGGCAGGGGTCAGGCAGAGACGGATGGCTTACCATAACCAGGCGACAATAGCTTTATGGTGACGTTCTTAGTAATGCTTTTTATGTTTGCAGAGAGCTTGTGAATGGCATCACTCCAAACGATCAGTTTTCGAAAGCTGAATTGAAGGCCGCGACAGCACAGCTAGATGAGAAGCTGTTCAGTCTAAATGAACTGTTCTCTGATTTCGCTGAACGATTTGAGTTACCTCTTGCCAAACTCAACATTCTCAGATGTGCTAATCACGTAGACGAGGAAACCATCAGTGATGTGTGGGTGCAGATTATTGAGCAGGAATTCAATCATTATCAGCAACTTGGCGATGCTTTCCCGGAAGTCTTTATTACCAAGCTGATCAGTATAGGCCGCGATAACCGAAATTCGCCGCTCTATTTCCCAACAGGTAAGCCTCCCGATATATAGTATTAGAAATGTACACGCTATTTTTAGATAACATATTAAAGTTTACACTTCTGAAAAGTTTTGAACATGGGCTTGATCCTATCTGGTTGTTCGGATTATATAGAGTTCCCAACATCGGGTTGATTAAAGTTTTGGAGAGCGTTCACGAGCAATACGAGTAAGTCGGTCTTTGCCTTTCATTAATGAAACTTTAATCATTTAGAAACGGATCAGATCCTTTCTGGAAAGTTAATCCGCAAGCTGAATTCTACCTTGCGAACGCGGTCTTAAGGATTGGAGATGAATTTTCGGAGAATGCAAAAAGCTTCCAGTCCATGCAAAGGTAAACTAACTATTTACACACTGGTCTATCTATAACAATGGTTCTTGATTTAGAAGGATTATTATAAACAAATTCCTCGATCTCATCGCAACATTCTCCATTTCAGTAAGTGGTGTATCGGGCACTCAAGATCAGATCACTAGCTTCAAAATGAGGAGCCGAAAAATTCAGAATAGACTCGAGCAGCTATTGAGTGTTGTTTAACGTATTGCATCATGTCGGTAGCTAATTGTCCGTATCATCGTATTGTTCGCTCTAGCGCTTTATGTTTCCGATAAAAAAGGTTTAAATACATATTTATGTCCGCTTACCAACTTGTGTCTTTTTACCGCGTGTTACTCGCAATTGTTCGCGACTGCGCTCTTTTGAAACTGCCCAGTCCACCTCCTCGTCATCGAAAACGTAAATGTAGACACGTAGACACGTTCTGTGTGACACGTTGTCTGTCTACCGAGGACGACGAAGGATAGAACACGTGTCCAGTTTCTCGTCCCGTCTCCTCACCACATGCATTCATCGTCTTCGTGCCGTCGTTGTCGCCATGAATGCAACGGATCGTCGGAAGGAGAAGAATGCGCGCCACGCTGCGAAAGCTCGTGAACGGTTTGTTTTCACGTTGTTGACATTGTTCATCTTGTTCTCCTCTTGCAGCTATCATAGTTTGTCGCCTCAAGAGCGTAAGGAATTCAACAAGAAGCGTAACGTTCATCACAGAGCGCGAGTGGAGAAAGATGCAGCGATTCTGAAGAAAACTTTGCAAACAGCGACGCCTGAAGAAATGCAACGCGTGGAGCAGATTATCAAGAATGCGGATTATCGAAATGAATGCTCTCGACGGCGATACGAGAAAATGAGCGCTGAGGAGCGGAAAGACTACAATCGGCAGCGCTATTTGAATCGTAAGAAGAAGAAGACGACGATTGCGGTGTCCGATGATCGAGCCGCATCTGATCCGGGCGCCCCCCAAGCGGCTGAATCTCTTGAACAGGTGGACGAGGGAAGGAAACGAGGCGATATTGCAATATCGCAGGACGACGCCGGTGAAAGATCTGTTCACGAGGAAGAAGATGAAGACTTTGGCGCCGCAGCAGAGATTGACGACTGCGAGCTCATTGACTTCAATGACTTTGTCACGTACAATTATGTATTCTAATTTATTGTTGTTTGTATTTAGTTCTATATTCTATATCATTTATTGAGTAAACACGATCTCCGCGACGTCTTGTCTGCCTGTGAGAGTCTATTCGAGTAAGCGGTGACCGTAATTTAGGTTACTTTAAGTCTTGTTTAGTATCACACAGCGCAGGGTATGAATCCCCCTCTCGCTGTTTATCAGCATATATGTAACGCATCTTGAGCTCCGCGACCTCGAATTGGTCTAGAATGGCCATGGAAACACAGGTTTGTTGCAGAATAGCCGAGAAACGATGAAAAATTGATTTGTGCGGATGCGCGCGCAAACGGTCCACGATTGGTCAGCGAGCGAATGACATCTTTTTTGCGATTTTCGGCCGAATAGCCACAATTCATTTTTTATCATCAAATTGATAGTGAGAAACAAAATTGTCGTTAGAACATAACAAGAATCATGTATGAACGTCCGTAAGATCGAGCGAAAGTGAGCAAAAACGCGAACGCTCCTTCTACCGTTGGATGAGAGAGTCGATGAGCTTTTGCAATTGTCTTGAAATCAATGTGTAGATCCTTCACAGCATTCCAGACAACGTGCGCCTCCAGTTCGTCTGTCGGAAATTCCTCCATTTCATCGTAGAGCCTTTCAACTTGCGATGTTTCGTCAAAATCGAGAATTTTCACGGGAGACGCGTGTGCGGTCGACTCCCTCCAAACATTGAGGAATCGGGAAATATACGCCGAGTCTGTTCTGAGGATTATGAAACGATGATCCTTCTTCCGAAAGTAAAGATCCTCCAGTTTGCCGTTAGCAAACAAATCGACAATGAAATTTTCGAAATTTCCGTCCATTTCGCAGCAGTTGATTCTCAAACTCTGCGTTTCGCGCATCCACTCCATCGGCAGCATCGTCATCAGCTCCGACATGTTACTTATTAGAATATTCACCGCAGTCCTAAGATACTTCAGTTTGGCAAAGAGATTTCTAAGGAACTCAACGTTTGTTTGCGTAGACAACGATGAATTTTCACCTAAAAATGAGTTACGAAATCTAACATGGCATAGATTAATCAGGTCTGGTTTTCTCATCAAGTCCTCCAGGTTGGGGCTGAACGAATATTGCCCGAACGCGCAGTTTTGAACAAATGAATAGTAGAAGAGTTTGCCCTTCTCAACGGTAACGCTAATAGAGAGACAAACCCTTTCTCGCTCTATCTTTTCCACGCAATTCTTAATGAAACCTTCCTTTAATTGCTTGAGCACGTCGATCCGCAGTCGGGAATTCGTCGTTGAATATGGCGTCCTTCGCAATAGGGATTGTCGCAGCATTTCCAGAACGCGGCGACGCGCTCGCTGAAGACGAGAGGCACTGAGTCCATGGATCGTTGGTGGTGGTGATTGACCATTCATGGAACGCGTTAAATGGATGAACGTGTGACGTTCAAAGCGATGCGATCGACAGCTAACGCGACGCGTTCGCGGTTAAACTGTTTGCCCAGCGAGCGAGTTTGACGTTTGACCAACACCGATCTTGTGTATCTAATGACTCCGGTACGAGGGCAAACTTCCTAAGCCAAATTAATGTGTTTGTAACGTACTAATGAGTCAACTACTAATTCCGCGTGCCAACAACTCGAAAAGTCACAAAACACGCAGTAACGAAAATTTCCTCACTTTGGCTTAAAATGAAATAGCTCCGTTTTGCGTTATTGGAGTCTGTATTGTTGCAAATCTGAAGGCTGAAGGCTGGAGGCTGAAGATGGGAGTGGAGAGAGTCGTCCGTTCCGGCTCGGCGACTGTTCAATGGATACTTTCTACTGTTTCTACTTGCTGTGAACATCAGTAATCCAAAGCGAACTTGAAACCAACATGATGTTCCGATATCTGCTTGTCAATGCCGCAGAACCGGATACGGTAGCGCAGAAGCCCAAAAATCATAAATCTTTACTCCATTTACACAATAATTAACTCTGACGAGCGGAAACTTTGGTTTTCAGGACTTGAGAAGCGCATCGATCGCTCACACTACAAAGGAGATTCTGAATTGGTCGAAGGTTCAGTCTTCCTCGGTCGGGTACCCAAAGTACCGTAGCACCTTGTAGCGGTCGTTCTTGCGCAGTTGGTCGAGGCGGTTGCGCAGGATGCTCGTCAATCCGCATCAAGTCAAAAGCATCGTCGTGAGGGTTAGGACTAACATCAAAACAGGCGTTTCGCGCTTTTTTCAAATTCGAATTCAATCCGACAAACGGTTCTACGGCCCCAACAAACCCAAAAGAAGACGATGCTAGTGGTACGGTAGAGGCAAAACGGAGAAGAACCGGAAAGCTGACCTGACGCAAAGCCTGAAGGCCCTACAGAGCCTGCTAATGATTTCGAGTTATCCCGACACCAATCGAAACTGTTTAATTTATAACAAAAAGAATTTATTACCAAAACGCATTCCAATCCGGCCACATGAGTCAAAACTCATCTATGCTCTCAGTGTCCACCTCGCTCCACACTGACTTATGGTGAGAACTTTTCCGTTCGCTCCCTCAACTGCGAATTCGTCATTTCCAGTCTTCTGGTTCACGTATTTACGAACGAAACGCCCCTTTTCTCTCATTTCGAGAAGGATTTTTTCTACTTTCTCGAGTTCAAAGTAACAAGTAACCTCGTAATCCTCGCCGAATTGACCCGGATCCTCCAGGAAGCGCGCGACGATTGCGTCCAATACGTGGGGCGAGAGGTACTCTACAATCCAAAATTGACCAAACCTCTGCTTTGCCATGGCGCAGCTGAAACCGACTATATAATGACGCAAATTGACGCCAGTAAACGCGCACTCCGGCAGTGATGGACAATGGTATTCAGGCCTAGCAAGACTGTCACTTATCAAAAATCAATGTTTGTCGGCGGCCATTACATCAATTTGCACCATATCAGCACGAAAAGACAGAGGAGTGAAGCCTTGCAAGAAGAACACAAATATGAACTTAAATACTATTTTATCCTAGAAACACAATTACAAACATGATGGAGTAAACAACAACAAAACAATCACTTCTCATTAACCAACTCATTCAATCGCTTGGTCAAACACTTGTAAGTGTACTGAGAAAGCTCGCTTCCGGCGCTGTTGTCAACGCAGTCCTTGAGTTGCTCACTTGACATCCTGTTGACAACTTTTGTGATCAAATCGGTGAATCCGTAGCGATCAGCCAACAGAAGTTTGCGTTCAAATGAAACATGCTGCTGTTCGCAATAGAACAAAAATTCTCGGCATCGACTCTTGATAACTTTACACTGGAATGAAGCCGCCATTTCGAGAAGATAATCGATTGAATGATCTAAAAAAACACGTCAAATTCAGAGTACGTGGAAGATGATTTGGACTTACCGTCGATGCGAACTGGCAATCCGTAAAGAAGAGCGATAAAGTGAAGAAATTCGCTCCGCTTCGCAAAGTTGTCAAGGTCCTGAACGTCGGAAGTGAACCATTTTTTGAATACTGGAGAGTGAACGCTCAGACCCTAAATGACCAACTAAATAGCTTAATTCATCAGTCAATGCAAGCAAACCGCTTTCGAGAGCCACAAATTCTCCCTACCCACAGTAATTCGACCAGCATCTTCAAAAGACTGAATCATCTGGTTGTTTACTGCGGAGAGATCGATGACAGTAGAGCTGCAAATCACAATCAAACTTTTCATTTTAAACGTAAACAGCTGCAACTCACTTCGCTACGTTCAACTGCAGTTCTACTTGGAAGAACTTCTTCTCCGGCTCAAAGAACTTCTTCTCCTTCCCGGTGTCCTTCTCTTTGCACACCCAGTAATCTCCGCCTCTGTACATCTTGTGGAATTCCACTTGAACAGGATCGCTTTCGACGCTTTGCAAATTAAACGAATGTGACCACTAAAAGTAAGGACTATAGAAAGGTAACAAAGCAGAGAAAACTCACAAATTTAGACCGTTTAACTCCAGCGACAGAGCTGCAGCCGACGATCTCTCCAGCCGATTCACAACTCCAAAGGGAATTCTTGTTTACGTCGACAGGAGTGCAGTGAACTGTAGTGCTTTGAATTTGAAATTCCAAGTTATGGTCTCTGTATTGTCCGCTAACGAACCTGAACAAAGATCGAATAATTGAATAATCAAAACCACTTACCATTCGAATCCAGCAAGATGCAATTTTTCGGATGTAAAATCATTCCACGTATGTTTGCCGTAGTACGGCAGCTCCAAGTGGATCGTCGCCATGTCGCCCATTGTAGTCTGCAATTCAAAGGATGCACTCTAGCTCGTGACGCTCGCAAAACACGTAGAGCGGAACACTCAAAGGAAGCGATTTGTGGCGTGGACAACGCGAACATCAATGCGCAAACGAACGGTGGAATCAGCAATCGCATTTGAAAATCGAAATCCAAAGTGCAGCGAACATTATCTTTCACATGACGACCTCGGCGGCAGTCGCGAGGTACTCCGTATTACCTACGCCTCGAAATTGGATAAATTTTATCGCGAATTGCGTGCTGGCGCCAATACAGTTGGCGCGGCAACAGATATCTCAGTATATAACAGCCGGATTTCTCGGGCTACGGAAATCTCAGTACACCGTTCGCGTGAGTATTTCGACCGGCGGAAAATCGACAGCCTGCACTGACTCAGCATCGCTTTGAGACAGCCACCTTCAATATAACAGTTTACAACCAAACGAGAAGAACAGATTGTATTATACGCTTTTCGCGATCCGCAAGAAAAACAAATCGAGGCGCAACGGCTAACAAGCCAACACGAGCTTGGATGGAATAATGCATTAATAGCGCACGTGAACGACGAATCACTAAACGAGGCCTGATGCGGTCAGATTTCAGGTGCTACAATGCGATCTGCAACTGGTGTGGTCGGTCCAGTGTGGGCGGAGAGGAGCGAGCAACGAGAGACTGAAACACGCGGTGAATAAGAAGAATGGACACTGAACAAACCGCACCGAGCAACTTCGAAGACAAATAAATACATTGGAAGCAACAGTAAAAACTAACAAAATAACAAGAGTATACAAACAAAACTAGAACATGAAGAAAAGGAAACATTCAACTATTGCGGCAATGCAACGAACTCGCCCAAGCGCTTGTACAGAATTTCAAAGGTGGACGATGTGAAGCCTGCTACGCCAACACAATTCTTCAATTCCGCAGCATCCATCTTCTGAACCACCTTTGCGACGACGTCGAAAAATCCGTAGCGGTCGGCCAACTTCAGCGTATTCTCAGAGGCGAGTTCGTCAGAATGAAAGAGATAATCGCGGCATCGATCGGTGATAACGTCGCACTGGAAGTAATCCGCCAACTTGAGGAGATACTCTACAGAATCACCTGCAACGATAGTGTAAATAGGTACAAAATCAAAGGAGCATACCATCGATGCGCACTCGCAATCCGTAGAGAAGAGAAACAAAGTGGAGAAACTGCTCCAGATCGATCTCCTTCAACGCGTACACGCCAGTGCGCTTCTCCTTGAAGTTACTGTTAAAGAACGCCTTGAAGAAATGACAGCCGTCGCTGAGGATCTGAATTACAACGTACATCAATGCCAACGAAACGTGGACAAACCGATTTTGAGAGCCAGAGCATTTCTTCTTCCACTCTGACCTGAGCTGCATCGTCGGATGATGCAATCATCGGGTTGTCACGAATCGATAGATCGATCAATTTGTGGCTGCAAACACCAAATTGCTTTTCACAAATACAGAAATAAAGCGATACATACCTAAAAGCGTTTAACAGCAGGTCCATTCTGTAGACGTAACCCGATTTTATGAAACGGAAGTTGGTACCTCGAGGAAACAAGCCTTCAAAATCAATAGTCGTTGGTTCACTGCTCAGATGACGGAAATCGTAAGACTTCGACCACTGCAACACATAATACTATATCGGGCCAAACACTAATAAATAGAACTTACAAGCTTGGAGCGCTGCGTCGATGGTTGTGATGCAAACATCACGACTTGCCCGAAGGTTTCGCAATTCCAAATGGAATTCTTCATTTCGCCGATGGGGGAGCAGTGGATCTGCATGTCTTGAATTTCACAATTGTAATTATAAAAATTTGATCTTCCACTGACGTGCCTATAAAACGCAAAAATCCAAGTGTACATGAAGATAAAGTCAATTATAACCTTACCACTCAAATCCGGCAAGCTCCACTGTATTCGATACGAAATCACCGACCGCGCTTGACAACTCCAACTGAATCGTCGCTTTTTCAGCCATTTTCAACCTGAAACAAAGCTGTATTGGTGAAATTCAAAGATGCAACGGCACAACGCCTCTCATGGAAATGAAATGACACCACAACAAACACACAAGTGCTCTCAGATACAAACGGTTTAGGACCGGTTAGAGCGTCGTGTCACAATTCACAACGTCAATAAGTAAAGAATATACAGGCGAGTTACAGCACATCTCTTACGAAACCCTTCCGATGACCTATTTTAACGAACAAATAAATACATGATGGGAAGCAACAAAACAACTTGAAAGAGTACAAACAAAACTAGGCTAGGTAACCACGATGACTAGGAGGCCTAAATGGTGAAGTCAACGACAACTGCGGCATTTCAACGAACTCGTCCAATCGCTTGCACAACATTTCGCAGGTAGGTAAGGAGAAGCCTGCCACAGCAGCACAATTCTTCAATTCCACAGCATCCATCTTCTGAAGCACCTTTGCGACGACGTCGAAAAACTTGTAATGATCGGCCAACTTTAGCACCTTCTCACGGGAGAGGTTATCGGAGTTAAGGAGGCCATCGCGGCATCGATCAGAGATAACGTCGCACTGGAAGTAATCCGCAAACTTGAGGAGATACTCTACAGAATCACCTGCAACGATAGTGTAAATAGGTACAAAATCAAAGGAGCATACCATCGATACGCACTCTCATCCCGTAGAGAAGGGAAACAAAGTGGAGAAACTGTCCGAGATCGATTTCCTTCAATTCGTACACTCCGGTGCACTTCTCTTTCAAGTCACTGTTGAAGAACGCCTTGAAGAAATGAGAACTGGCGCTAAGGATCTGAATGTTATTCGCATAATAAGAGCAAATGAAGTGCAAACAAACCGATTTCGAGAGATACATTGTCGTCTCTCCCACTTTGACCTCAGCTGCGTCGTCGGCTGACTCAATCATCGGGTTGTCACGATCTGAGAGATCGATCATTTTGTGGCTAAAAAACAATTAA
This sequence comes from Steinernema feltiae, assembly GCA_007213375.1. Classification (NCBI taxonomy): domain Eukaryota; kingdom Metazoa; phylum Nematoda; class Chromadorea; order Rhabditida; family Steinernematidae; genus Steinernema; species Steinernema feltiae. Next base: position 70,227 of record MQUG01003452.1, read on the forward strand.
CTTCTAGCAAGCAAAGAAATGAAGCATTACCTGAATGCGTTCAACTGTACGTCCATTCTGTAGAAGTAATTTCCCGATTTCCCGAAAAGAAAATCAGTTTTTTCAGGAAAGAAACTTTGAAAATCAATTTTCGCTGGTTCACTGCTCAGATGACAAAAATTGAACGAACTCGACCACTGTAACAATCAATCAACCACTCTTTTGAACAATACTATCAAACTCACCAGCTTTGCACGCTGAATAGCCGGCCTTGGCGTAAACACCACGAACTGCCCAAAAGCTTCACAATTCCAAATCAACGTTTTCTTTGCGCCGATGGGTGTGCAGTCGATGCGCGTGTCATTAATAGAAAGACTGCAAACGCCATCGCGTTTAGTTCCCATGTACGATCCGCTGACGTGCCTGCAAGAAGAATTGAACCGATCGTTAAAACGCGCCGTACGTACCACCTGAACCCCGCAAGCTCCACTTTGTTCGATTCGAAAGTGTCCCCATGCTTTCTGTACGGCAATTCCAACTCAATTGTCGCTTTTTCAGCCATTTTCAACCTGAAACATCACAGATAGGACGATCAAAATTCATGGTGTGATTACAATCAGAACAACGTATACATATATCCGACTCAAACTACATACGCAACTTGTGCGGTCCAGCCCCCAACAACAAGATAAGTTTAGAGCTACAAACACTCCCGTGCCAACAGAAGTCTATACAACGCCCCGACAGCAATTTAAGCACATAAACGTGTGATGAAAGTAGACAAGAACGACAGATAAATAATGCAAAAATGACAAAAACACAGAGAACGGCTACAGACCAAGTGAGCTTCGAGGAGTCGGCAACTCCACAAATTCATCCAACCGCTTGAAAAGGATTTCAGTCGTAGGCAACGAAAATCCACACGAAACAGCGCAGTTCTTCAGCTCAGAAGTGTTCATCGTCTGCACCGTCTTAAAGACCACATCGAACAGTCCGTAGCGATCAGCGAGCTGCAGCTTCGTATGAGCAGGCAATTTATCGTCTAGGAAAAGGAAATCACGGCATCGCTGGATGATTGTGTCGCACTGGAAGTAGTCGGCCATTTTGAGGAGATACTCCACAGAGTCACCTGAACGAACGTTTGTAATGAGGCCTGGAGGGCAACCGCTTACCATCGATGCGAACTTGTAAACCGTAGACGAGGGAGATGAAGTGAAGGAATTCTGCCAAACGATGTCGTTCAACTCGTAGATTCCCGTAAGCTTCTCCTTGAAATCGCTATTGAACAGAACTTTGAAGAACGGCGAATGAAACCCCAGGACCTGAACGAAGCCCTGATATTGACTCCATCTCAATCGATAAAGGAACAAACCGATTTTGAAAGCCACAACTTCTCTCCGTCGACAGAGACCTGAGCTGCATCGTCCGAATCCTGAATCATCTTGTTGTCGGGGAGTGAGAGATCGATCAGAACATGACTGCAAAACAATCCAGCTACTGAATGCAATCAAACGAAGACAACAAATACCTAATGACGTTGATGTGAACTACAGTGGAATCCAGTTTCGTCTCCTCCTCCTGGAAGCACATGCCCGGATACACGATCCTCAATTCAGCGTTCATCGCTAGAGAACTCAAACAGCGGAAATTGAAGGACTGCGACCACTGAAACGGGACTGCTGAAATCGGGAAATGAAAAGGTGGAGCTTACATGCTTGGAACGTTTTATGTTGATTTTGCAGTCATCATGATGAGTCCATAGGCCTCACAGTTCCAGATGAACGTTTTCTTCCCGCCGACAGGGGCGCAATGGATTGAGAGGCTGCTGATTTGGTGTCCTTGAGACAGCGTCTTCCCAGTGACGTGCCTGAACACCGAAATGCTGGTTAATAAATTATCGAGGCTTCGCGACCTACCACTCCAATCCAGCAAGTTCGATTTTTTCCGATGTGAAATCTGTCCAGTGGCAAATTGGTCCTCAACCTCTAAGAGGAACGACGGGCGGTGCCGCGTTTGCAAGTTCAACTGAATCGTCGCTTTTGTAGCCATTTTCGACCTAAACGATTCGATAATTCAGCACCTGGTGATAACAGAACGCGATCATTCTCGTTGTGGTCGAGTCGACAGAGGAAGACAACGAACGCCGCTTGCTTCAGCCTGCATTAACAAACAATCGCTTTAGGACCGCAAAGCGGCTTGGCTGCGCGCACAGATTGAGTCAGAAATAAAAGAAACGAGCGAGCAAACGAATAAAAACGACCGCGTGAGGAAGTAACGCGATGAAGCTGATAAACATGATTTGTCACACGAAAGCCGTACAGCGCTCGGGTCCCCTGGAGGTACACTAAAGCAATGCCAGGAAGCAATGCGCATAAGCAGGGCGCGCGGTGCGTATATAAGCGAAATGGCCACCGGTCAATCAAAAACTGATTGCTCCAAACAATTCCAGTACCAACATGTCTCCCAACGAGAACATCTACTCCAGGAACGCCATGATGAAGGTGAACAGATCGGTGAAGCTGAATGAAGTCGACGCTGAGTTGATCGCGAAGATCACGTTGATCGGAATCAACGTCCCCAAGCAACGCGAATGGAAGGAGAAGAAATCGACTCGCGATGCTCAGAATCGCAATTTTACGAATCAGCAGCTCCGCGCTCCCCGATGGACTCAGCGGAATCAAGAAAACTCGCGATTCACGCACATCAACCGAACTCTGCCGCACGACGGCCGCATTTCTGAGGGACAACGCAAGCAGTTCGCTCCTCGTCGTCAAGCAAATGGACGAATCTCGCCTCAGAACCCGAAATTCAATCGAAACGAAGAAACGACAAAGCCTGAAGAAGCGCTGTTCGTCCCCAAACGTGCGGAAAACGCGTGGAAGCCGCGCAGCAGAGCGACCGCCGAGGATCCCGTGACAACGAAAGCGAAAGAATTCCGCGGTCTTCTCAACAAAATCACCCCGACGACGTTCGAGGCGCTCGCGCAGAAATTCCTCGAGGAAGAGATCTTCACGAACGAAGCGGCGCTCCCCGTCATCGTCGACATCATCTTCGACAAGGCGGTCGAGGAGCCGGGATTCTGTCCGCTCTACAGCGACCTCTGTGCGCGGCAGGTGCAGCGGGAGATGGAGAGTGCCGCGTCGAAGCGCTTCCATTGCAGCGTCCTCTCGCGCTGTCAGAAGACATTCGAGGGCAGAGCGGCACACGAAGAGATGCTCACGAAGCTCCAGAAGGAGATCGACGCGGAGGATGACGCGAAGAGTCGATTGACGCTGGAGGAGAAGCTGCTGGAGACGAAGGCGAAGGAGCGTCGCCGCGTGATGGGGAACGTCGGACTCATCGTGCAACTCTTCCGCCACCGCCTCCTCAACCTCCGCATCCTCAACTTGTGCCTCGCGACGCTTCTGAAGGCGGGCGACGAGGGCGCCATCGAGTGCGCCATCAAGATGATCGCCGACGTCGGGAAGCACTGGGAAGCACAGCGACAGCTCGAAGCCAAGAAGCTCCCGATAGGCGCGCTGACGCGAGCGCAGGACCAATTCAACCTGCCCGGCTACGTCAGCTTCCTGCAGCAGAAGGCGGGCGGCTTCTCGAGCAGACTCCGCTTTGCGATCGTCGACTTGGTGGAGCTGCAGAGGAACCAATGGGAGCCGAGAGCGTCGCAGAAGCAGAAGGGACCCAAGAAGCTCGAGGAGGTGAGGGCGGAGGCGCGGAGGAGCAGCGCCAGAACGAAATCGAGCGCGAAAAGTTCTTCAAGCAGAAGAGGAATGCGACGCGCAGCGGAAACTGCAATCGCCGTCGTTGAGATTTCGCTGAATTTGAATTCATTAAACTCAAATAAACAAGCTTGCTCATAATCTCTGTTCACATTCAACACGTTCGTGGGCTACATCGAGTGGAAGCAGGAATAATTTGTCCCAGTGTAATAGGACACCAAGAAGTTCCACCTTTTCGGAATGAAATCGGTTGGGCCGATGTACGGAAGCTTCATGTGAATCGTCGCTGTCTTGGCCATTTTGGTTCTGAATCAAAATGATAATTCAAGTGAACAGAAAACAAAAATTCGGTCACGCGCAATAACGCAGCAATAAGAAAGAACAAAAGAACAAATATTTCGACAATTCAGCGACTGGTGACAACAGAACATGTTGCATGCTCATGTTGCAACGATCAAGTCGAGAACGGAAGAGAACGAACGTGCTGAACGGTTCGCGCATCAAAACAAACAATCGCTTTATGGTTTCAAACAGAGGTGTAGATCATCCTTTGACGAAATTACAATTCTAGTCACCCGACTACGGTAGGATGAACATTTTGATATGCCGACGTATTTTAAATCGACCTCTGCAAATCGCTTGGTGATGCACTTGTAGGTGATCGAAGAAAGGTCGCCAGCGCGCGTGATGAGTCAGCTCACTCTGCACATTCTGAACTGTTGCTAGCAAAAGTTGCTATCAAAGAAGCTTCCGAAAGGTGCGCTGACGCGAGCGCATTTACAACATTTCTTTATGTAAATTCACTTCATTTAACCCGGTTTATGACCTGTGGCCGTATTCATGAAAGCGGGTAACGCTTCCCAGTGGGAACCGCTGTCCACCCGCTGCCCGCTGGGAACTTACCCACCCGAATATCGGTTTATCTGGCTGCGTCAAATTCGCCAAAATGACGCTAAATTGACCAATTCAACTTACTTGGATGTTGTGGCAGCCACTGGGGTAGCAGCGGAGGCATAAGGCTTCTTCTTCGCCATCTGAATCCTCGGGGAAACATGGAAAAATCTCCTGGATTCAATTCAAGTTGTGTGATATTTCCTACGCGAAATATTTCTTTTCGGCAAAGCTTTCTCTGAAAATCCTAAAAATCACGGAAAACGACCAATTCCAACTGAAAAAGTATTGTGGGTTGGGGAAGCATTTATGTTACGGGGGAGTGAGCAAAGAATTATAGTACAATAGTTAGGCACCACAGGTTAAGCAACATATTTCGGCATCAATGATCTCTTCGGCTTCACAGGTCGAACATGACCACGCACCAGCAGTCCTCCACCGCCTCACGGTCATCATTTACGTAGCCTTCTTCGGCGCGTCTCTGCTGTCGACGCTCCCAGAGGTACAAGAGGTAGGCGATGACGAGCATTGGGGTGAGAGTTGAGAACAGCGTTACCACCACGATGAACGGGTGAATCCCCTCAGCTTCAGCTTGTCTCTTCCGGATTTCCATTATGATTTTCTGTCGTCGGGCCATCTCCATAATCTTCTCCATATCTCCAGGAGGCCGCGCTGTTGTGGTGGTGGTCATCTTTGGCGCAAGAAAAACTTTCCGGCCGTAGAGTCTGTAGTGCATCGGGGTGCACTTAGGCTCCTTGATGATGACCAGGTAGTTGCTTGCAGTCTCAGCCAGCTTCGGATCAGCATACCGCACAGCCCAACTCCCCACGACGCTATACGGCTTCCGCACCGGATCGGAGTTCAAATATTCATATCGTTGCGTAGATTGCGGATGTGGTCAACGTCCTTGTTCTAAAAGAGTTCATAAGAACGGTTAAGAGATGATCGACTTACTGAGAAATTGCGGTGCTCATCGTCGACAGGATAATTTTGAACAAGTGCTTCAGATTCGTTGGCGACCGTCCATGGGTGAAGGCGAAGATGTTCCCAAAGTTCCCCTTCCTTCAGAACAAAGACGTGATCGGCATCATCATTGGTTCTGGTAAGGGCCAGGTCAACAGCGTACAAGTCAGCAATTACGTAGCGATCCCATTCATGATCGGGTTTCGTAAACATATGCGGAAGCACTGTGGGGACCTTGCTAAAATCACAAATGCATATTGCAAATGTGAAAGGCATATGCAGTGCCTACTATTGAGGAATTCTCAGATATGATGCCCCGATGTTGCGCTTGTAAACCATTGTCCCGTTCTCCGTTTCATTGCCAAGACCGTATTCGGCCAACATCATCAGCCTATTCTCGTGGTAGGGCGACTGAATGAAGCGTGCGCGACGAACACCGTACTTGTCGTTTCTCGGGTAGCAGTCTAAAATACGAGACAATTACTAAGCTTTCCGAAAGATCTGAAAATTCTCACCAGCTTCCTCGTATCCTTCCGGGAATTCTTGTCTTCTCGGCATCTCCGGGAGACGGAACAGACACCCACCATACCACTCGAAAACATCGAAGTGGTCGGCGATGTCGTCATCGGTCACGATGCATTGCGGATCGCTTAATGGTCGTTGTCGGTAAGGGAAGCGGTGGAATCGGAGTGGTGACGGGCATGTTCGGTGAAATTTGCACACTGTCAAACAGTTGTGATGGTCCGTAAGCGAGGAGGCACGACTTCCTAAATTCAAAAATTAGAAATGGATTCAGTAGATCAGAAAACTAACTTGGTTTTGAAACGAGCGAAGATAGTAGCAGTCCATGTCCGCTTCGTCAAAGAGTAGAGTCTTCGGTCCGTCCACAAAGTTAATCGTGATGTTTCCGTTGTACGCTGTTGTGAGGTTCAATATCGGAGAGCATTTGTTCTTCGTCGTCAGTAGAGAACGGTAGGAAGCAATCACTTCGTGGCCATTATCCAGACGACGTTCATGGCACACAGGGCGTGAAGGAGGATGGACTTCACCGACAGGTTGCTTAAACTCACGCTAAAAACAACCGTGTACAGGAAAGAAAAACTAAACAACTTACACATGGGTGCATATTACTGTCGACCAACTTCAATTTTCCTTCTTGCACTTGCACTATCTGGCGGTTTACAAACAAGGTCGCGTTGAAAACAAATGAATCGAAATCGTCGAGAGCAAATGAAACTGAACGATCGTCGGTAGTGGTGATGTCCTTTGCTTCGTCGGGAACTTCCTGGATGTCCATCCACTTTGTGCTAAAATTAATTCCGTAAACCGTTCAGGAAGCTTGTACTCACGTCCTATTAACGACATTGACGAAAAGGTTACTCGGGTGGGGCTTGCCAATGCTGAACGTTCCGTCCTTCGAGAAATAAATGCTGCGGACACCATGCTGGAGTATGATGAGACGGCTATATTGATCTTGGTGAAGACGCATCAGTGGTGCAAACTCTGAAATTCATATTATCATTACCAAAACATGCCATAAAATCGCAAACCGAATTCATCCTTGAATATGACGGTGGCGTTGTGTAAATCGGGATCTCTGGAATCTTGAAGAACAATTTGGTAAGATCAATCGGGAAACGGATGACATTCTGCTTCTCGCCCTTGTGATCGGGTGCGTAATTGAAGATGTGTCCGCCTACGTAGCCAAGGATCCGAAGAAATTCCACACCGGGAAATCCCCTTTCGTGCAAGGTACTATAGTAAAAGTAATTCCTGTTGCACAAAGGAACCTTCTCATCTGAACACGGAGCATGAAGCAAAGAGCGGAGCGCGAGTCAAACACAAACCTGGAACAGACGAATCCGAGCCGCAGCAGACGAGGAGCAGCGACAAAAGAGGAGCAGAGGAACGACGGAGCAGCGGAGTACAGCTGGGGAGCCATCGCGACTGGAACAAGAACTTGAAATCCGCAAGCAGGACTGCGAGCGGGAGACCTCTGGAGATCAACAAAGGCGAATGGCTTCGCGATCGCTTTATATACACGTGTTCGGGCGTCTCGTCGCGATTGAGACTGGTGAGTTGTCGCCAATTGAAATTCAAATGCAAAACGAGACGTTGGCGTTTTTCGCACGTTCGGTCAGTCTGGCGACACGCGGTTCACGCGACTCGCAATCAGTCGACCGATTTGCATCCGCCGCGAGAAGTCGATTCCCTCAGCTCCAGTTTCTCCTGTTGACCGATGACTCACATGACGCCGTTCAAGATGCTGCTCCTCCTGCTGATCGCCGTGATCGTCCTACGCGAAGCTGCGAGTGGTGAGTTCTTGATTCTCGTCGTTCTCTTCATTTCGATTATTTTGTAGCGCGGCCGCTCTGCACCGCCAAGGACATGGAAGGCCTGCGAGTTGTTGGCTACGCGTTCAAACGCGTCTTTCGATTCACGGACTACAGCAAAGTGATCGACTTGTACAAGAGTTTCGAAAGATTGTGGATTTCTGGACTGATCTGATTCGTGATGGTAACGTAAAATGTTTTCTGGCTGTGGAATTACAATGATTTGTTTAGACGTTGGCCTCTAATTCATCTGCACCAGGGTTTTGACCACAAGATGATGGTACTTCGATATGGCGAGCATTTATTCAATTCGAGATATAGTAGCTTATATTTAAGAGACGAAGTGAAATACATCTCCCGGATCTACCTAACTGTATTGGACGATGCGTGAGTTGATGTTGTTGTCAGAACTGTCACTTAAGATAATATTTTTAGGTCCGTTGATGTCAGAAACAAGATCAATGTGAGAGTGGCTTGTTATGAGTGTGGTAACCAAAGCAACGCAGACTTCAAGGACTTTTCTTCTTTTGTTTACGACGATCGCATATACTACGAAGGCGGCTTTTCAAATGCGAGACAATTTAGATTTGTGCAGAACGCGAGTGATCTTTGCGTGAGTTGTGGTCGGTTAACTCAAGGAATAAATTTTGATTTTTAGCCAGAGATGCAGTTCCCTGTTGTCGACATTGCCGTCGATCCGCCCGTATGTATCAACAGAGTCCTCAAAGAATCCACCACAGGCAACTCCGCCGAAGACGAATGGATTGTATCGTTAGTCAACGGGATTCGAACTACGCGCTCTGAAAACCCGATGCTTTGTTACCAACCAGGAGGTGAAGGTTTTATTAAGAATTCCGTAGAGACTTGCGATGGTGCAGTTGTTCTTCCCAACTACGATAACTACTGCTACTTCCTCAAGAAACCAGGGATGGAGTAAGCGTTGTGCCGATCATTGCTTTAATCAGGTTGTTGTCTTCAGCAACGCCGTGCAAATTCGCATATGGAAGCAAATACATGTTTTCTGATGTGCAGGTGGAGCCGGCGGATCCCGTTCGGATGGCAATGAAGACTTCTTCGACCGCAGCCACGCCCACTACGACT